>LBNU01008378.1:10110-35725 GCA_014162995.1 Artemisia annua
GATTAAACATGCAAATATGGGATACAATCTATTATTAATGAAAACAAACGCACTCAGTACTTTAATTCATTATTAAATAATAATTGCTTCACATCCCTTATCCAAATACTAAATAGATCAATGCATGAAAATTCTCATTAATGATTTTTGTCTCAAGTAATAACAATCATACTTGTTGACAATTATGCCTCAAGTAATCATACTTGTTGACAAGGCATTATTCAACTAAATTTGATCTATCGGAATTTTGAGAATACTTATTTCAAGAATTCAATAACGAAGTTCTTGTATATGTGCATTCAAATAATTTGATATAACCACATAATACATCATAAAGTGTGTGACATCCTCAACACTCAATTTATGATATTTAAACTTTCAAACATTTTAAAGTTTATAGTATTCTTATTCTTTAATGTATAATGCAACTATGCCTTTAGTTAAGCATAACGAGTACACATGCGGATGAAATCCTTCCATGACTAGTATTGAGTGTCATCTCAATTATATTAGCATCATTGTGTGCCAACACCAATATGCTCTTTTCCGTAAACTTTAATGTGTAATGTTTTATGCCTTCCAAACTTTCAAGTTTGTTGGCTATAACAATTGACAAATTGTTTATCTATAGAATCCATAAATTGTTCCAGGCTGAGGATGTGATTCTATATCCAGATATATTCATTTAGAATATTCATTACACAAGATATCTAATATCTTTCAATTAGATATCAATGTTGTCAAATCATCTTTTATCAAAACCTGATATAACAACAACATGATGTACATGAAAAATCCTTGTGTCCAACTTAAATTTCATACATGTACTACATATCCATTTAAACTTTCTTAAATGATATATCATGTTTTTATTAGATTCATTTACCGCACATATTTATATCAATAAATATATATACAAGGTTGTATGTTTTACTTATTAAATCTTCCAAGTAAAGTCTCATTCCAAGTTTAACTTATATAGAATGTTACTTCCTTTATGTTTATACAACATATATGATTTAAATAAGTAAACACAATACTCCCACTAGCTTTCATAATTACATAGGAGTTATCTTATTATAAATTATAAATCTAAGGATTTAATATTTTAAACATAAGACTTATCTCCATGATGCATGCATTTATCCATACTTGGATTCTTGCATTTTGTATACTTTCAAAGATTAAATGAATTCATAAAGCTCTCAATTACTTATCGTCCTCGCTTAAGTAATTATACAAGAAAGAGTTTTATAATCCATAATTTCATATTCATAAAATGAGTATGACAATTACTATCTTTGAATCTTTAATGTGCTTAGAAAAGAGTATTCAATCATAGTTAATTACTTAAGTATGATTAATAATCTTGTCATAAGACATGCATTAAAATATGTATACAATCTCGTCCATATGATTTCTACACCAGAATTTAAATCTCTAGGATTTTCATTCCCTTTGTAGAAAGTCATCATATTCTATAGTATAACTATAGAGTTTTTAGATCAACTACGTTTCCAAACTAGTTATCCTTTTGGACTGCATCTAGCCATCCATAGCATGAGTAATTTGCCAAATAAAATATTTGCAATTTATTAACAGGTTTATCATAATCCTGTAACTCATAATTCTCAATACATTTTACAAATATTTGAGATATCCTTGCAGATCTATGAATGATAATTCCATCATCTTGAGATTAATCATTAACATGTTTAATCCTCATTATGATTTTGCTAGTGTTTAGAAGATTATGTATCTTGTAATTTTATCTTATCAAGATAGAACTCCCACTTGCCTTTTGCAATTTATAGATTAAATTAGAGCAACACAAGCTTGTTCTCTTTTGGGATTTTTACAAACACATATTGATAGTTCCTAATCTTAATTTGTTAATAACCTACTTATAAGTAGTTTAACAAATTCTGAACTTCAATTTTAAGACTTAATGTGATTCATCACATTTCTTAATGTCTTATTTAATCTTCTAGGTTGGAGTCTTATTGAGTATATTCAATCCATACTCAATTTTCTAACCTTGACATCTTTAGGAAGAATGGAAGATATAATTATCTTTAATCAAACAACTATTACAAGAGTTTGATTTTCCTAACTGAACATACCATACACATCATGTATTTCATTAGGATTAACATTTGTAAGTCATTCTTACAATATTTAAGATAAATTTATATCGTTTTGGCTTACCTATTTACCAACTAAATCAAGTTAATGGTGAAATAGATTTTTCAAGCCAATTGCATGCTTTATAACACAAGTACTCTTTGACCAAATCAAAAGACATAACAGTTATAATCCCACTATACGTTATAAATCATTACCTCAATGATTTCTTGTTTAAAACATACAAGTTAACGTCTTACTTTATTATAAGTCTTGTAATAGTTAAAAGACTTCATGTTTATCAGAAGATGTAAACATATATAACTAAAGTATTTGTGAACACCACCATTTGGTTTCAATAGTAATTTCAAGTTAATTTACTACTCCATTTGCTTATGTCATTTTATGAATGATCCAATTTAAGAAACTGCAAACTTACATAACTTCATTACATCAGTTGATCTGCTAGTAATGAAATCATGTAGTTCACCCTTCCATTGCAATCTAGCCAAGTTACACCCTGACGTAAATTGTAATTTCAAATGTTTCTTTAGTTTGAATATCCTAAGACATAAAAGTAGTATTTGTTATAATCTTGACACAAGTTCTACATAAGATAATTTTACACATTAAATGTATAAGTCCTATTAGAACTTAGATCTCTTATCTTGCAGTTAAGATAATCCTTCAATCATATTTCTATGTATTGTTCCTTTGCACACAGTAACTAATTCTCCCACTTGTGCATGGAACAATATCATGTAGTATATAAACAACACTACACAGGTTTGTTTATATGATTCAATATGGTTTGTGTCATAGACTTAACAAGTAGATGTAGAATTTACTTTGTTTAGTAAGGAAACGCCCATAGCTATCCTTAAAACATACGTGTCTACAATTGGAAAGTAATTATCTTGAAGATAATTTTGGTTACTACACAGGACATAAAGCTTGTAGCTCCCACTGAATTAGAGAACTTAACAATAATTCTATATTCAGTAATTACAACACAATGCTCCCACTGGATTTGACAACATTATAAGTGTTTCAAAACACAGTAAAAGCAAATAGCGTGCTGCTTACTTTCCTACACCTTTGGGTAATTCCTTACGTAATACATACTAAGGTACTCAAAGAATGTATTCTACTTAGACAATGATGGAATATCCATCAATTGCAATTAACTTGAAAAATTGGGTATGCAATTTCTTCTTCAATTAGGTCTACCATCCCCATCATGGTATGTAGCACCTTCAAAGCACAACAACTAGATAAAATTCTAGCTTGCCTTTTACCAATTTTGCGGTAATCTGTCTAGCTTCTAATAACTCATATTTCCATTTAACCAAATGTCATGTTTGTTATAGTGGAATTCATTCACCAAATTAGGGTAATGAAATAAGATGTGCAATTATTAAAGATTGCTATGAGTTATATTAGAATGTAGACGATTCTAATGTTCCTTTATACCTTTCTCAATCATGAAAAGGAATAGGATTGAGTCTCATTCTTCTTTCATGGAAAAGAGACTTTGTTTGTCTTTCCAGTAAATATTTCTCAATCAAACATCATGTTTGAAGGCAAAAATAGATCAATTAAGACCAAACCACGTTTACGGTTTAACGTTCTAATGTTCCTTTATACCTTTCTCAATCATGAAAAGGAATAGGATTGAGTCTCATTCTTCTTTCATGGAAAAGAGACTTTGTTTGTCTTTCCAGTAAATATTTCTCAATCAAACATCATGTTTGAAGGCAAAAATAGATCAATTAAGACCAAACCACGTTTACGGTTTAACGTTCTAATGTTCCTTTATACCTTTCTCAATCATGAAAAGGAATAGGATTGAGTCTCATTCTTCTTTCATGGAAAAGAGACTTTGTTTGTCTTTTCAGTAAATATTTCTCAATCAAACATTATGTTTGAAAGCAGAAATAGATCAATTAAGACCAAACCACGTTTACGGTTTAACGTTGCGTTTATACATTGAAAAGAATTTTCAAAATTCAATTTTAGTATTTTCGATAATAGAATCTTTCAAGAAAATTAAACACCCATGGTTCATAAACATATAACCATTTAATTTTCACTGAAAAACTAGGATCCAAATTGACATAGAATCATCACACCAGTTGATCTGCTAGTGATGATCGTATTCAATAAGGTACGGTTCGAATCCAATTGCCAATATTCCATTGCAATTCCTAGAAAGTATGGGATTTACATATTTGCCAACCGCAGTTGCAATGTAAGCATGTTTTATCCCCATCTTATGCCTTGAGTGATCAGCAATCTCACTATCAACTCAATTAAGTTAACCAACTTAAGAAACAGCAACATTACATAATTTCATTACCCCAGTTGATCTGTAAGTGATGAAACCATGGAATTTGCCCTTCTATCATGACCTAGTCAGGTTATGCCCTGACGTAGATCACAACTTTAGGTGTTTCCGTTTCATTGGGTGGCATATAACTTAAATTTAAGGGTATTTAATTTTGATGTGTGTAATCAAAATATATGTACAAAGATGTCATGCATTCATCTTGTAACATATGATTTAAGTAAAACCTTTTTTTTATTTGTTTCTTTACGTGAGCACGAATCTACAAAGTTTTAATTGAGGCGTTGAGAGACTTACAACTTTGCCTTAAGGTGCTTCGTACAATCGTGTTTCAAGATGACGCACAAGCGAGCGCGGAACGTTCGTAGGGGCGAACCTCTTAAAAAACTTAGTTCCACTTATACCCACCACACAGTTTGTCATTTGGCCTTGAAAGCACGTTGTACCGTCGCATCCAATCAATTAAAAGTTTAAGATTTTGGCTCAAAACAAGGTTTCACCATTATTAGTCCGGTTTATTATTTTATTTTTCAAATCACCCTTTTGCTTACTTTAAATAAAACAAAAGCAAAATAATACAACCAACAAATAATGAACATGCATATAATAACCAATTAACATGTATACACGATCTAAGACTCCCATTGGTTTTCGAGCTATGTACCAATGGACCACATACACCAAAAGGTTTTGGTTGCGTAAGCCCTACGATAGATGTATACAATAAACACACATTGATATAGCATGCATGATATAAATCAGGTCTTCCCTAATTTTATAATTAACTAAGTTTTAGTAATCTATATAACCATATTATTTACTAAAAACAACACATTAATTATAAAAAACGCATAAGAATCATGATAAATCCATAACAACACATGCATGGTTTGTTATGGAGTCCCATATAGTACATGTAACAATCAAATCATGTAGAGGAACGCAACCAAACGGCATATCTCAAATATCCATTACACATAAATATTGCATGCAACCTAGGGTTTCTACAAGTTTTATTCAAAATCATAAAACCCTAATATTTTCAAAAAATTCGACATATTAACATAAATAAAAGTCGACAAAACAATCTAGGGTTTATGAATAATTGAAAAAACAAGAACACAAAACATGCAATAATCATAACAATTCCTTTTTTTATGTGTTTAAGGTAATTAATTACAATGTATTAACGGCTCTTGATGCCACTGTTGGAATATGTGAATAATATAAAAGACATAAACACATAAACATCTAAGAGTACGCAGCGGAAAAGATCAAATACAAGTAATTAATTAACCAAACATAAAAGGAAATGCGTACCTCTTGATTGCTTCCAAGAACAAGAACTTATAAACCCTAGGAGAGGGAATATAGGGATCGACTAAGAGAAGTCGAATGGGGCGAAAACACCTTTAGCAAAAGTATGCTAAATCTTCGTTCTCACACACACGTACTAATAGCGTTTCAATAGAAAAGCTAGGTTCTTGATTCACGAAGCAAGCACTACTAATGAGTCTTCGCAATTGAATGCTCACCCACTGGGAATGCTTTCAATCGCAGTAACTCAAAGAGGGACTAGGAGAAATTGGCTTGCTTTGTAAACCAAGGGATGAGATGAATGAATACATGAGGCCATGTATTTATACTATCCCAACCTTGGAGCATTTCCTATCCCAGGCGATGTGGGATAGGGGTGTTTGGCCGATCCTAGCCCAAGAGGGATCTCTAGATCCTTCTTGCCTTTTCATCTAACGGTCGCTAGGTACCGTTAAGTGCTTATTTCGTGAATTTAATAATTATTCGTAACTAATACAATAATTATTATTAATTGAAACTCATACGTAAAGTGTGCAATCCCGAAGTCTCGTGTTCGAGTCCGGACATATTCATTAATTTTTATCCGTTAAAACTTACAGCTCCCACTCGGATATACATTAATGTAATAATGACAATGGTTAGTCTAGCATAACACGCCAATGTCCCCAGAACGATCACGAGTATGGTTTTCCTGGAAAAAACCACATTTGATGAATCATCATCATACTTATCCTTTTGATTCTAATACTATGTTAATATGGATATGGATCATAGTCATTCCATAATTAACTATGTGTTTCTCGTTATTTATGATCAAGCAAGATTACCAATTCATCTGAACGTATTCCAGATAGACCTTGGGCATGGCCATGCAAACATCTTGTTAATCCTACGAGTGGCCAAACAGTATTAAACTTCAAAACAAATTTGAAGGAACCAAATCCTGTATTGACTACGAGCATAACCTATGAACTTCGCATCACCTCTGGAAATAACCCTTATAACTACCAGTTACGGATAGCGTTAGACTATCTCACAGAAAATGAGCTACATCCACAGTAGTTACCTGGTATCTCAAGTCTGAGGATAAATATTCATGATTTACTATAATGACTACATCCATAAGTACAATCATGTAATTGGGATTTTGTCCTATATTCAATTTATTCATTCTATTGAATATCATGTGAATTTGGCATGTCAACGCATCAATATACTTAAGTATATTATACCAAAACTCAGATTTGTCTTAGTTCAATGAAACTCCCATTTCATTAATTGACAACGGACCATTTAGAATAACATAACATAAGTTATTCATGGATTAAACATGCAAATATGGGATACAATCTATTATTAATGAAAACAAACGCACTCAGTACTTTAATTCATTATTAAATAATAATTGCTTCACATCCCTTATCCAAATACTAAATAGATCAATGCATGAAAATTCTCATTAATGAATTTTGTCTCAAGTAATAACAATCATACTTGTTGACAATTATGCCTCAAGTAATCATACTTGTTGACAAGGCATTATTCAACTAAATTTGATCTATCGGAATTTTGAGAATACTTATTTCAAGAATTCAATAACGAAGTTCTTGTATATGTGCATTCAAATAATTTGATATAACCACATAATACATCATAAAGTGTGTGACATCCTCAACACCCAATTTATGATATTTAAACTTTCAAACATTTTAAAGTTTAAAGTATTCTTATTCTTTAATGTATAATGCAACTATGCCTTTAGTTAAGCATAACTAGTACACATGCGGATGAAATCCTTCCATGACTAGTATTGAGTGTCATCTCAATTTTATTAGCATCATTGTGTGCAAACACCAATATGCTCTTTTCCGTAAACTTTAATGTGTAATGTTTTATGCCTTCCAAACTTTCAAGTTTGTTGGCTATAACAATTGATAAATTGTTTATCTATAGAATCCATAAATTGTTCCAGGCTGAGGATGTAATTCTATATCCAGATATATTCCTTTAGAATATTCATTACACAAGATATCTAATATCTTTCAATTAGATATCAATGTTGTCAAATCATCTTTTATCAAAACCTGATATAACAACAACATGATGTACATGAAAAATCCTTGTGTCCAACTTAAATTTCATACATGTACTACATATCCATTTAAACTTTCTTAAATGATATATCATGTTTTTATTAGATTCATTTACCGCACATATTTATATCAATAAATATATATACAAGGTTGTATGTTTTACTTATTAAATCTTCCAAGTAAAGTCTCATTCCAAGTTTAACTTATATAGAATGTTACTTCCTTTATGTTTATACAACATATATGATTTAAATAAGTAAACACAATACTCCCACTAGCTTTCATAATTACATAGGAGTTATCTTATTATAAATTATAAATCTAAGGATTTAATATTTTAAACATAAGACTTATCTCCATGATGCATGCATTTATCCATACTTGGATTCTTGCATTTTGTATACTTTCAAAGATTAAATGAATTCATAAAGCTCTCAATTACTTATCGTCCTCGCTTAAGTAATTATACAAGAAAGAGTTTTATAATCCATAATTTCATATTCATAAAATGAGTATGACAATTACTATCTTTGAATCTTTAATGTGCTTAGAAAAGAGTATTCAATCATAGTTAATTACTTAAGTATGATTAATAATCTTGTCATAAGACATGCATTAAAATATGTATACAATCTCGTCCATATGATTTCTACACCAGAATTTAAATCTCTAGGATTTTCATTCCCTTTGTAGAAAGTCATCATATTCTATAGTATAACTATAGAGTTTTTAGATCAACTACGTTTCCAAACTAGTTATCCTTTTGGACTGCATCTAGCCATCCATAGCATGAGTAATTTGCCAAATAAAATATTTGCAATTTATTAACAGGTTTATCATAATCCTGTAACTCATAATTCTCAATACATTTTACAAATATTTGAGATATCCTTGCAGATCTATGAATGATAATTCCATCATCTTGAGATTAATCATTAACATGTTTAATCCTCATTATGATTTTGCTAGTGTTTAGAAGATTATGTATCTTGTAATTTTATCTTATCAAGATAGAACTCCCACTTGCCTTTTGCAATTTATAGATTAAATTAGAGCAACACAAGCTTGTTCTCTTTTGGGATTTTTACAAACACATATTGATAGTTCCTAATCTTAATTTGTTAATAACCTACTTATAAGTAGTTTAACAAATTCTGAACTTCAATTTTAAGACTTAATGTGATTCATCACATTTCTTAATGTCTTATTTAATCTTCTAGGTTGGAGTCTTATTGAGTATATTCAATCCATACTCAATTTTCTAACCTTGACATCTTTAGGAAGAATGGAAGATATAATTATCTTTAATCAAACAACTATTACAAGAGTTTGATTTTCCTAACTGAACATACCATACACATCATGTATTTCATTAGGATTAACATTTGTAAGTCATTCTTACAATATTTAAGATAAATTTATATCGTTTTGGCTTACCTATTTACCAACTAAATCAAGTTAATGGTGAAATAGATTTTTCAAGCCAATTGCATGCTTTATAACACAAGTACTCTTTGACCAAATCAAAAGACATAACAGTTATAATCCCACTATACGTTATAAATCATTACCTCAATGATTTCTTGTTTAAAACATACAAGTTAACGTCTTACTTTATTATAAGTCTTGTAATAGTTAAAAGACTTCATGTTTATCAGAAGATGTAAACATATATAACTAAAGTATTTGTGAACACCACCATTTGGTTTCAATAGTAATTTCAAGTTAATTTTCTACTCCATTTACTTATGTCATTTTATGAATGATCCAATTTAAGAACCTGCAAACTCACATAATTCCATTACATCAGTTGATCTGCTAGTAATGAAATCATGTAGTTCACCCTTCCATTGCAATCTAGCCAAGTTACACCCTGACGTAAATTGTAATTTCAAGTGTTTCTTTTAATTTGAATATCCTTAGACATAAAAGTAGTCTTTGTTATAATCTTGACACAAGTTCTACATAATATAATCTTACACATTAAATGTATAAGTCCTATTAGAACTTAGATATCTTATCTTGCAGTTAAGATAATCCTACAATCATATTTCTATGTATTGTTCCTTTGCACACAATAACTAATTCTCCCACTTGTGCATGGAACAATATCATGTAGAATATTATAACAAACCAACATTTATCAGGAATAATGAATAGTAACTTTGAGGCCCGTTTTTTTAAAAAACCCAGTTCGGTTAGAAATTTACCCGACCCATAATTCGGCATGCTATTCATCCCCACTCACACATTCACTTTATCTCTTAGACCCGAATCCTCTCTTGCACCGGCAATCCAAAATTTTGCTCCGATCCGGCAACTTCACTTACCCACTGACCTCAACACAAATGTGTACTGCCCAGATTATTTTATTGCTTATGTGGCTAGATGGTTGCCATTTGTTCCAGTCTACAGTTTCGCATATTTTTTGCTCCACACCTTTTTTCCTTTATAATATCCTGGATAAGTGGGTTAGGTGTCTGGATTGTTCTTGCTCAGCCTTAGGTTTGCTCTTGCTCAACCGTAGTGGTATTCTATTTGTGTATTCTTTCCTGATTATGTAGGTTAGGGTTTTGGAATGCTTTCCCGTAATTAGGGTTTATTTTTTTTAATTTGGGATTTTTGTTATATTTGTTATATGTGGTTCATGGGAATTAGGCCTTCGTGTTAATTTAGGGATTCTCCTGAAATGGTTCATAAGATTTAGGGTTTCGATTAAATTTTAGGGTTCTTATGAAATTAGGGGTGCTTAGGATTGGGAGTGAGATCAGTGCTCATGAAATTAATTTTTTAGGGTTTCAGTTAATTTTTAGGGTTCTAATAGTCTACAGAATTAAGGATCCATCTAAGTAAATTAGGGTTTTCAAATGGTTTTCCATTTTTCAATGTAAGGGCTGATTTAATGATGCCATTTATGTAAGTGGAGATCCTGGTAATTTAATGAGGTGGTTTGTTTAAGTACAATGAATATCTCAGTCCCAATTTAATGAGATGGTTTGTGTTTTTGATGTGTGTATTTAGTGTTTGGATTGTTGGTGATGGTTTAGCAGTTTGTGTGTTTAGGTCGGTGGAGATGGATGGTGTTTGCGTCATGTGCTGATTGGTTATGATGAGGATGGGTGAAGTCGATTAAAGGTCAGTGTGGCCGCTTACTGCCATGGCAGCCGGCTACGGTTGCAGCCATTGTGTGTGCTCCCGCTTTTTTGCCTAACTTCTCTGAGCCTTGGTTATACAAGATGGAAACAGCTGGGTCATTTCCAGCACGACTGACGTATATTCTAAAGCCCACTCAAAAAGGCACGTTGTTCTGGTATTCGGTGCCTGTTTTTTGAGCGTTGGTTGCCAAACCGGCTATATTGGCATGGCAGCCATGTGGGTGCAGCCATAGCAGGTTTTGGGTACCGCTTTGACAGTCATGCATTACATTTGCTGTTGCTTTATTTATGGCTATGATGATCAATAGCCATTTTCTGAGACAAATGAAGTGGGTCATCTAAGATTTGATCTGTAGGTTGGCGGGGCGAGGACCGGATGGCATGATCATGCAACCGTGTTTCATTGCAGCCATGGCGGATTCTGAATCTTTTTTAACTTATTTGGTTTAAGAGTCTGAGCCTGATGGAAATAAAGGAGCAACAGCACCGAACGGGTCAGGAAAAGAAACGGCCTAAAAGGATCCGGATAAATGTGAGTTGTGGAGCAACTTCCGGATCGTGATGGGTGGAAGTGGCCCGTATCTTGGCTACGCAGCACGACAACGTGTTTGCATCCATGGTGGGTTGCCCACTCTCTTATCCGGTGCCACACTCGCAATTCTGGACCAAACATTTTTGCACATAATAATTTGCTGCTATTGGTTATTAAATTCTTGGTGTCAAAAGTGGTCGATTCCGCATGCTAGATAAAGTAGCCGATGGTTACATCATAAGGAGGCTCAACAGCAAAAGTGAGTTTGATGTTTACTCATTGTGTTCTGTTGCTTTTATTTCGGATAGTTTTTTAGAACTATATATATGGTACACCATGCACTTGCAGGCTTGCAGCATCTCATTTCGTTTTTCGAAATGAAGTACTGCAATCGTAACAAAAGCTGATGAATCTTGCAGCCTCTCATTTGTGTACCGACACTACAAAAAAAGCCCATTTAGTGGCACAAGTTTTTAATGACAGATTTACATTTGTCACTATATTGCGTTTTTAGTGACATATTTTATTTGTTACTAATTCTTTTTATAGCTTTAATGGCACTTTACGGTTAATGCCACCATTATACACGATATTTGTGGCATAAAAATAGACATGTTATTAAAAGTCCGTGTAATTTGTGATACACCCTGATATTATGCCATAAAAAGTTATTACTTTCCTTTAATTAATTTTGATATCTGTCACTAATGCTAAAAATTACCCGGCCTTTCCACTCGAAAATAAATTAAATTGAGCGCCTTTTTTTTATTAGTTCCCTCCCTTTGTTGGGAGTATATACCCCTAAATTAATTGTAGATCTCGATCACTATTCCTAATCCCAACTCCATAACTCATTCACTCGTAGTTATCTTAATTAAAAAAGACTTTCGTCATCACTATTTTCATCCTTTTATGCAGGTAACTGAATGGAATTTTTTTATCTACCTTTTGTATAATACAACTCGATCCTGACTCAACTTGATTATTAATAATTATATTCTTTGATTACTACTAGTTCGTGTTTTGTAGTTTTGCTTTAAAATTGTATAACACATGAAAATGGTTTTTGGATAAACCATGTTTGCCGTTGATGAGTTTTTGTCAATTGTTATTATTTGCTTTCTTATATTGTTGGTAGTTGGGTTTTGTTATGTCTGTGCATTCACAATTAGGTAATTAAACACCCAAAACATGTAAATTGAACAATTCTTTGTTAGGTTCTGATTTGATAATTGAAAATGTGTTCAAATGAGTTTCTAATTAGTACTTTTTATATTAGTAAAAGTAATTCCATTAAAACAAATAGGCATCAATTCACTAATCTGTTTGATGTAGTTTACATTAGGTATTTAGTAATGGACAAATCGTGGATGTATAATGCACGAAGGTCAAGTAGATCTTTTGTAACTGGTGTAGAAAATTTTCTAGATTTTGCATTTGAGAGGTCGTCAAATAGTGAAGGGAATATATTGTGTCCGTGTTCACATTGTGTAAACATTTTCCATCGCACAAGGGATGATGTGTTTGATCACCTAGTGTGTTGGGGATTTCGGAAAGGTTACTCGGAATGGAATCTTCATGGTGAATGCTCGACGACATCATCATCATCAAGTGGGCTAAACAATGAAGAACAGGAGATGTTTGACCATGATATGCACGGGCTGTTAAATGATATTTTTCATCCAACCCCACCACAGCAAGATATCAGTAGTGGTAGTGCAGGTGATGTGCAAATGAGTGAATCTAACTTGAACACTCGTCCAGGGGAAACTAATCGTAGAAAGAAGTTTCATGATCTACTTAAGGATGCTGAAGAAAAGGTGTATTCGAAGTCTAAGTATTCCAAGCTGTCGTGTTTAGTGCATCTTTATCATATTAAGTGTCTTAATGGCTGGAGTAACAAATCATTCTCAATGTTGTTGGAATTTTTGAGAGATTTATTACCAGAAGGAAATTTGTTGCCTAAAACAACCTATCAAGTGAAAAAAATATTGGCAAATTTAGGATTAAGTTATGAAAAAAATACATGCATGTCCTAACGGGTGTATGCTGTTTTGGGGGGATGAGGATAAGGAAAAACAGGACAAGTGTTCTATTTGTAATGAGTCTAGATGGAAAGTGGCCGAAGGTAACTCAGAAGTTGAAATGAGTCAAACTAAAAAGAAGGCATCAAAGATTTTGCGATGGTTTCCATTGAAGCCGCGTCTTCAAAGATTGTTCGAGTCTTCAAAGACAACAGCCCTTATGAAGTGGCATCACGAAGAACGTGCAAAAGATGGAAAAATACGACATCCAGCTGATGCATCAGCATGGAAGTTTTTTGACCAAAAGTACTCTGAATTTGCAAGTGATCCTCGGAACGTTCGTTTAGCTTTGGCTAGTGACGGTTTCAACCCCTTCAAGACAATGAATGTGTCACACAGTATTTGGCCTGTTGTCCTAATTCCTTATAACTTGCCGCCATGGCTGGTTATGAAACAACCAAACTTCATTCTTTCTTTAATAATCCCTGGTCCTGGAAGTCCCGGAAATAAGATAGATGTGTACATGCAACCATTGATAAAAGAACTAATTGAACTATGGGAAGATGGAGTTGAAACTTTTGATGCCTCAGTAAAACAAAACTTTCAGTTAAAGGCTGCTATTCATTCAACGATATCTGACTTCCCTGGATATGGTAATCTTTCTGGATGGAGCACCAAGGGGAAACTCGCATGCCCTTCATGTGGTTTTGATACTGATTCTAAATGGCTTCGGCATGGAAGAAAATGGTGTTACATGTGTCACCGAAGATGGCTTCCGGTTGACCATAGATGGCGTAGTGATGTTAGATCCTTTGTTGGACGCGAGGAAAGGAGAGTGGCACCTATTCCTTCTACTGGCCAGGAAGTACTAAGACAATTAGAGGGTGTCGAATTCCTTATAGACATTGATCATGGCGAACGCTGGAAAAAGAAAAGCATTTTCTTTAAGTTGCCTTATTGGGAACATTTATTATTGCGTCACAATCTGGATGTGATGCATATCGAAAAGAATGTATGCGATAACATTATAGGGACTTTGTTGGGACAAAAAGGGAAGTCGAAAGATAACTATAATGCAAGACTTGACCTTAAAGAAATGGGTATACGAAAAGAATTACATCCAAAACAGAGACCACGAAGTAACACTACTTTCTTACCAAAAGCATGTTATCAGATGACCCGGGCAGAGAAAGACGACTTCTTAAACACCCTTAAGTCGATTAAACCCCCTGATGAATTTTCATCCAATATTGCTAGTTGTGTGCAACTAAAAGACAGGAAACTCATTGGGATGAAAAGTTATGATTGCCACATGTTAATGCAAGAATATTTACCTATCGCGTTACGAGGAAATCTACCTGATCACGTAACCTCATCTATACTTGATCTATGCAATTTCTTTAGAATAATTTGCTACAAAGATCTAAACGAGTTTGACTTGCAATTTCTTGAATCTCATATTGGTATCACTTTATGCAAATTGGAGAAAATATTCCCTCCTTCATTCTTCACTGTCATGGTACATTTAGTGGTCCATTTAGTTGAGGAGGTTAGGCTTGGTGGTCCTGTAGCTTTTCGGTGGATGTACCCTATTGAAAGGTAAACGTGATTCTATAGTTCTTTGCATAGAATATATTTGTTCTAAATAATAAATGCTAAATTTTGGTTATAATTCTGCAGGGATTTGCTAACACTGAAGTCATACGTGCACAATAGAGCTCATCCAGAAGGTTCAATTGCGGAAGGTTATTTAGCTCAAGAGAGCTTAACATTTTGCTCTCGGTATCTCTGGGGAGTCGAAACAGTCTTTACTAGACCAATTAGAAATGATGATGAGGGTAGGCAAAACGAGACTGAAGAATCCAACTTATTTTGCCCAGGTCGGCCATTAGGTAAAAAATTGGATCTTCGGTTCTCAATTGGAAAAAGGAACATATCCTCGAATTATTCACTCGATGACCAATCTTTAGCACAAGCACATCGTTATGTGCTGTTTAATGTTGATGCAGTCACAATTTTTAGAGAGTAAGATATATATTTTTCATAATAACTAATTAGTACAGGCCTTCATTTGCACTAAATTTCTCATATATCATATTGTTGTTTTATAGGGAACATAAAAGGTTAGTAAAGGGTCAAAACCGATCACGCCGGTTACCTGCTTATGAAATTGATAAGATTCACAGCAAAATGTTCAGTGAATGGTTTAAGAAACGGGTAATATGAAATATATAGTGATATAGTTTATTTATTTATAAACTAGATAGCCATGTAATTGCTGTTTATGTTGTAGGTTGAACGCATGGAAGAGCAACGTGATCAAACATTAACTGAAGAAATTAAATGGCTTGCTCGTGGTCCACTGAAGAGTGTGCAACGTTACTCAGGTTACATTGTAAAGGGTTATCGGTTTCACACTAAAGACCGTGAGAAAGGACGAAAATCTCAAAATAGTGGGATTGTTGTTAGCGTAAAATGTGAAAGTTATGCTAGCAGCCGAGATAGAAGTCCAGTTGAAGGAGTCATCAACTACTATGGGAAATTGAAAGACATTATCGAGTTAAACTACTCTGGTAAAATACGAGTAGTTTTATTTAAAGGTGAATGGGTAGATATTAATAGGGGTTGCAAGAAAGATAAATTTGGTGCAACGTTGGTTAACTTCTCATACCTGTCACATAGTGGGGCTAACTTACTGGACGATCTGTTTGTTTTTGGGTCACAAGTTGACAAAGTGTTCTATTGTGAGGATCCAAAGAACAAAGGCTGGTCAGTCGTGAGACATATTAAACTCAAAGATGTTTTTGATATGGGAAGTGACACTGCTCAAGGTGTTGATCTAGACCAAAGAGATGGCACATCTAATGTGACTCATCTGCATAGAATAGGTGATGATGGTGACGATGGGGAAGATGTTACGTCAGATATGGAACACGATGGAATAGACGATGAAGAGGACGAAGTAGAGTGATGGAAAGATAATGCTTTTAATGATATATTTTTATTTACAATAAAAACAACTTTTGCAATTAGTATTGTCCTGTTTGAAATATAGTTTTAAAGTTTTAGTTTTACCCCAATCTCCATGCATATCCTTTGGTTAGTTATGTTGTTGTGTTATTCAGCTCATGTCTTCCAGTAACGAACATATGCATATTATGATATGTTGTGTTATTGGGCTCATGATTTTTTTATTTATTGTATACTCCAGCATGGCTAGGCGCAAGAGACTCTGCATGATCTCTACTGAAGCTGCAAATGAACAGCAACAAGATGAAGCACAAGCTCAGTCGAATGGGCACTCAACTAATGAAACAAATGACCCAAATTCCTCTCAGATGGACACGGCAACTAATGAACACTCTGATAATCAGAATGAAGTAGGGGGTATGCGTCTTTTTAACATTTGAATCTTGCTAATTGATTATGTTTCGTATATGTTTTTGCTGTCAAAATTTTAATATGCTGTACATAATAGTTAGTTACTCATAATTAACATTTAATCTATAAGTGAGACTGGCACTCCATAGTTTTAAACCAGCAACTAGATAGAACACTGTAAAACAATGCTGATTGAAAAATAAACACCTCATAGCTTGCAAGTTTCTTATACTCAACGAAGAAAGTATCATTTTTAACTGATGCTCAGTTTAGGATTTTGACTTAACAAGTGTTTAGCTGATGCGTTTACTATAAAATGTTTTTAACTTGTATTTCTTTTTAATCTACGCCATCGCAAATTAGTTTCATGCTTGCTTTATCAAATAGGTTAAACCGATTGGTGAACAGCCCTTGTTTAGAGTTTATCTCGTCCATTGATTGATAAATATATTTTATATTAAAGGTCCACCAAAGAAGGTTCGAGGTCCTACTCAAAAGAACGAGTTATGGAATATGCAGAATAATAAGATTGTTGTCAAATTCAACAAGTATGGACAACCTGTGGGAATTGAAGGGAATGAGCTAACACAATTTCTAGGATCAGTTGTAAGGATAGCTGGAAATGTCGGGCTACATTGTGAAGACTGGAGAAAGGTTGACAAGGAAAAGAAGGAAGACATGTATTCAATTGTGAAGGTATTTGTATTACAATGTAAAGATGAATGTTTTGTCAACATAGACAGTTTTTGCATCTTTGCTAATTCTTACAACTTCCATTATAGGAAAAATTTGTTTTCCATCCGACTGAAACAAGTGCTATCAAGAAATGGATTCTTTCTAGCATGGGAAAAAGTTGAACACTTGGAGAAACTTAGTAAAATCACGAAACTATGATCCGAGTCTTAGTGTTGAAGAGATCATGGAAAGACAAACCGACAGTAGGGTGAATCCAGAACAGTTTCAAAATCTTGTGAATCGTTGGATGAAACCAGAATATCAGGTACCAAATGTTTAATACTTTCGATTATTATTTTTTATGTTGCTTATTAACTAATTTATTATTATTGGTTGCATAGGCCGTTTGTGAAAAAAAGAGAATTAGCCGCTCAAAAATGGAAGAGCCTCACGTCACTGGGACAAAATCATTTGCTAGGCTTGCCGAAGAAGAGGTAATTTACCAGTAAATTCGCAACATAGTTATTGTTAGATATCAAAGCACTTACTTGCAATAGTCTTAGATTAATAGAACATAGTTCATGTGAGTGAAATGATTATTGTTATAGGCTACTAAAAATAATGGGGTGCAACCAACACGAGGGAAGCTATACCAAATAAGCCGCACCCGTAAAGATGGTAGTATTGTCAATGACAAAGCTGCTCAAGTTGTGGTAATGTGATTTCTTAATATCTTAAATACCACATGTTATTATTCACATTTTCTAACGGTGGAACATGTTATTGCTATGCAGGCATCAATACAAGTCGGTGCAAATGAATCCACTAATACCCAAGGTATTCAAGAAGATGATTGGGCAAATGACGACTTATCCAAAGTTAAGGGGCCAGAGAAAAGAGGATATGTTCGATGCGTAGGAAAGATGCTTTCTCAAAGGAATAATGGTGCCTCATCATCTACAAGCTCACAAACTGTGGAACAACGATTGGCTCAAACAGAAGATGTTTTATACACCCTTGTAAACCTTTTGAAGGACCCGACAAGAAATTCTAACTTGTCAGACGTCCTTAGGAGTATGAATATAGAGGTATATATTTTCATTCACATTTTTTATTCTTATTGTACTTTCTGTAGTAATTTTAATTTCCCAATCTTTATAGGTTCCTGATAACTTTTCTCCGGGTCAAAACAACTCTACTAATGGAAATCAAGGATCATCAAATCAAGGATCTTCTGTTGCAGATCAAAACATTGGTAGCAGACTAACTTTTTTTGTTTAAGTATGGCTAAGTAACATTAGTTAACTGCTAAGATTTTGTTTCTTTTTTACGTAGGTACTCCAACGAATCTTTCTTGAGTATACTTTTCACATGTACACTTCCTCTTCATCCACTGGAAGTTACTTTTTAACACTTTTCTTGATCCGAATTAGAAAGTTTGTCACATATTCTGGTTATATCAAAGAACAATGAAAATCTTGTATGTTCATGGAGATGTTTTGTTGCCTTCATCTTGAAAATTAATTTCTACAAATTTTTTTGTGTTGGCTTACAGATTCTCGGGGCGTCAAGGGTCAAAAGTTATCACAATGCTTGCTACCGACGACAAAGGTCTAGAGTTATCACTTGCAATCTTTGATGAAGTTATAATAAAGTTGGTAGTTTTTAGGTGTCTTTTATGATATTCAGTTAGAGATCGATTTACACTCAGTTTGCTTTTTTTCTTAGATGTTCATGAATATTGTTTGCTTTGTATTTATTGGATATTTTTGTTTTAATAATATAAAAACCTTGGTTAATGGTAATTGCATTTTCGGTTGAATATGAAATTGTTAAGCAATTCAGAATTACTATTACATTGTGCCACAATTTGAAAACATCACAGTGGCAAAAACCAATATTGTAACAAATATTAGTGGAAAATGTTATGTCGCTAAAGTCAGTTTACTTTGTGATCATAGTAAGAGTATAATGACACGAAGTAAATGTCACAAAATCCTTAAAGCTTCATGTGATAGATAATTATCTGCCACTAAAGCTAGAATGGTGGATACATAATTATGTGCTATTAAAAGCTAGAATGGTCAATAGCAACAAAACATAGAAGTGCCACTAAAACCCATAAGGTCTGCAACAACACAAGTATAAAGTGCCACTAAAACCATTTAGTGGCAGCGACATTAGTGACACTTTTTTTTCTGCCACCGATTCCCTGTCGGGTCTTTAGTGACACTTATTTCACTTTTAGTGACACTTTTAAATTGTCACTAAATGGCCATTTTTTTTGTAGTGCGAGGGTTTGTGTGATGAGCCTCGCTGTGTCAGATCAGGCCTCAGTTCTGCACATAGTGGCAGGGTAAGCTACTTAACCTGAAACCATGTCATAATATGGTGAAATGGCTTTTGTTAGTATACTAAATTAGAACATTTAATCGAATTCTCATTATTTAAGAATTAAAATGGGATTAGATAATGGAATTACTTTCCGTGCGATTACTCTGAAACTGACAGAAAAACAGTAAATTTTATTGACCTGTGAGTAGTGATGTGTTAATAACTTGATATCAAGTTCGCAATAGATGCAACTGACTATTGAATGCTTTTAACATTTTGTCTTTCAGAGGGAATAAATCTTGGTTACCTGTTTTCGCGCCCCGTGGAAGACCTTCCTATACAGTCAATGTTGTTTTTCGATCATTTACGTAATGCGACGTTTATTACAGGTATGAATTTAACTGTTGCTGCAATATATTCGTCTAGAAAATAGTTTACTCTGCACAATATGCCATAAAATAGATCAATCGTTGGGCAATATTAAGAAGTCTTGTGTAGACTGGTAGAAAACAGGGCTGGTTGTAAAGGGAGAAAGCGGAGTGAAACAGGGTTCGACAGTTTCGCAACTGTGATAGTTTACATTACAATGCCAAACCCAAACTTATTTTGGTAATTCATTTCCAGATTGCCCGCAACAGCAGTGAAAATAAAAAAGCGAAAAACACCAGCAATCGGTGGGCATCGGCTTTAGTCGCACCTATGTTGACAATGCAACGGGCACATGATATAACTGAAAGTGAGTTTAGATGCCATTGAGCTAAAAGATGTTTGTGTAGCCGATACTTTTCTCTGGGTCTCGATCAGTGGTAAGTCGGTCGTAACATACTTAACGCTGTGCAGTACCATCATTTTGTTGCTCCGTAGTTTACATTTGGCTTGGTATACCTATTTTGCAGAGATGTGCTATGGAAACTTCTTGGGGTTGATTGATAAGACCTTTTGGACCACGCCTGTTGGGATTAAGTATATTCAATCATGGCAGCAGGTGGTCATTTGCCATGTGTCCTTTTGTAAAATAATTTGATTAGTGGATTCGAACAAGTAAGCCAATGAAAGTGTGTGGTGAGCATTCGCCTAAGTTAGTGAACACTTTTGTTTCCTATTTTTTAAACAAATTCAAAGACTTTTAAATCCATTGTTCATCTCACGCTGTTAGCAAATGGTAAAGTATTTTGTTGGTCTTTTGCTACAAGCATCTTATTGTCTTCTATATTTCAAGATTTCGATATGTATGGAGGAGAATCCTGAGGTTGTTACATTTACTCACATAAAAGGCTCAGTTTATCAAAAGGTGTCAATGTCATTTGGGCTAACGTGTTTTTAGGCCAGTTCTCATTCACGAATGAGGCAATCATCATGTCTTTCCTTTTCTGACTCTTTCTACACTTTAATGAGTGTTTTTGGCATTCACCTTTGTTTCCTATCCTTTTTGTAAAAAAAAAGATGAGAGATTATAAGGGTCAGTCTGACCTAGGAAGTAGGTTTGTCTCTACCCAAATAGATTGATGTATATAGAGAATAAATATGGTAAGTATTTTGTCTCGTACCTAGGCAGCTGATTTGTACTTTATCGTATAGGTCAAGATTATCATTGTACATATAGCTTCATAAGGAGAGGTAAGGTTGTTTGTCGAGTTTGTGCACAAAAGACTAGTCATTACAAAACCTTTCCTTCCAAATAGAACTCTGTTCCTAAGCATAAGCTTAGAGAACCTTTGGTGCTACTTAAGCTTAGCTTAAGTTTAGTAGAGAGTTGTAAATAACCTATCTTGCATTCAATACCACCCAAGTGTTTTATTCGCAACACTTGGGTATAATTCTTTCCTTTATATAAAGTTAAACGTTGAAGAAATTTGTCCTTATTATATCTTACGTTTTTCTTTATCTCATCATCTGTTATCATCATGGAACTTGGTTATTAACTTTCTAAGCTAAATAACCAAGTAAAGGGACCAATCAGTAGGCCAGATCGATAGATAGCAATACAGAATGATAATATCATAGTGGTTTTGACCTTTTGAATTTTATGAAATTGAAACAACTGATTAATCGTTGAAATGGTATTTATATAAAGGTTTTTCGTTAAAGTGGTTATTTTGGTATAAAAAGTAGGGTTGGTGTTTTAGATGTTAAAGTGGTTATTTTGGTATAAAAAGTGGGGTTGGTGTTTTAGATGTATAACAAAATGATTTTTCAAATGTGTTTTTGCATTAGATTATAAAGCTTTCTTTCGTATCAAAAGTTTGAACCTTCACAAGTTTTAAAAGAAATACATCTACTAGAAAAGCTTCATAAAGATTTTTTTTTTTTTCCCTTGCCAATGGTTGATTTTCTTTATAATATCAAAGCTTTTGAAATAACTTAATACATTGAAAATACTCCAACGCAATCGTTCCATAGAAAAAAAGCCCATATCTTGAGGAATGGGAATGAGTTGTCACATAAACGCATATCATGGGAGTGAGATTTTCTTCTACTTTTATAATAGTTGTGAATTAAATCTTTTATATAATACAAGAATTACATCATTTCGGAATGTTTTTGCAAAACCCTTCTCATTGAAAAAAAATTTGACCAATAGGATAGCTCGATTTTGACACATAAGCGAAATCAAGCAATATGATTGGCCAATAAAAAGTCAAAATTAAATTTGATTTTGGTCAAACTTTAATAAATTTGGTGGAGAATTTGATTGATAAAAAAATACATAAAAATATAGGTGTCAAATTTATGAAAATAAAAACTTAAGAAAAGAGGAGGTAATTAATAAAACCTTAGTGGTTGAATTTTAATATTAGAGTTAATTGTAAAATTATAAGTCTCCATATTTTTTAATAACTTTAGATAATAAACAAATAACCCCTTACACTTTATACCCCCTATACTTTATAATGTTAACTTTGTTTAAAATTACATGAGTAATAGTATTAGTTTTTTTGACTTTCATCCATTAAAATAAATTTGATAAATATGCGAATTAGTTTTAATATACGTTAAATATTTTTTAAACTAATGTTAGTTTTAAACTTTCATCCATTAGAATATTTTTTTTAAATAAGGACTCATGTTACTATTTAAAAGTTTAATTTATGCGTACACGGGTTTGAAATACGGCTAAATTATTAGTAACGGGAATATAAATATCAAATGGTAAACATGAGTTACTGTGATATATATACGCGATTCTACTTATAACAACGACTCATGAAACTGTTATTTAAAATTTATATATAGATATCCATAAAAACATTTTAAAAACTTTACGGAGCATATTTTAACTTCATCAACGCTCATTATGTGCCACTAAACTCGCATATTTTGTACAAGATGATATCAATAGTAAAAGAATACCACAATTATAATATCGTAAATTGATAGCATGGGTTTGCAAAACTAAAAGCATATATCCCTAACATGTCATGTAAGTCAAGTATCATCATGTGGTTTTGCTTGAATAATAAAATATAATTTTTAATCCAAAAGCATTCTCCTAAAATAATAGGTAGATTATAACATATATACATATGATTTTTTTCTTTTAATCCACCAAGTAAAACCAATTGAAACGTGTTAAGTGGTTCATTTTTTAATCGATAATAATACATAATCAAAACGTAATTTTAAAAACCCTGTGCGTGCACAGGTATTGTAACTAGTTATTTATAATACTAAAGTACCCCTCGATCAATCATTGTTCTCCTATTGTTTATCAAACTCTTCAAATATCAAAATTATTGTATTTTCAATAGTATATGGTCTTGGATCAGTAGAACACATGGAAAGGGTTTCGGATGTGTTGTAGGAGTTTCTAGACAAACCAAGGATTTTGAAAACTATAAGAAAGGCTAAATAAAATTAAGGACATACGGAGTAGTACATTACAGGTGATTACTGATTACTTCTTAATGCTACGTACGTATATCATACGAATTGCATGTAACTCGATTTACTATTACCTATTAGCGTTAATCACATGACGTACTTGAAAGGCCTTAGAGACTGAGTACACATGATTAAAACACAATCAATCTTGGCTTAGTTTCCGAACTCGACGAATTCAATTATTCAAATTAGTAGACGTGCCCGAAAATCTTCAAGTGCGCAAAGTCTCCTATATCTTGGAGCGATTAAGAAATTAACTATGGCACGTTAATGGAATTTTATATAGAAAAAACTCTTAATCGCGAGATCAATATGCTCTAAGGTATGCTTCAATTGTGATATATGTTGACTCTCAAAAAGGTGACAATGAATTGGATGTTGGAATATGTGAATAATATAAAACTACTAAACACATAAACATCTAAGAGTACGCAGCGGAATAGATCAAATACAAGTAATTAATTAACCAAACATAAATTGACATGCCAAATTCACATTGATATGTCATAAACGCGAATAAATTGGAATATAGGACAAAATCCCCAATGTACATGGATTGTACTTATGGATGTAGTCGAGTTATGTATAATATGATAGCCTGGCCTCAGAGAGTTGAGCGGAGACGCAGCTCAGAGCGTACTGTGGATGTACGCTCATTTTCTGTGAGATAGTCTAACGGCTATCGTAACTGGTAGTTATAAGGGTTATTTCCAGGAGCGTGATGGCGAAAGTTCAGGGTAGGTTATGCTCGTTAGTCAATACAGAATTTGTTCTTCAAATTTGTTTTGAAGTTTAATACTGTTTGCGCTCGTAGGGATAACAAGATGTTTGCATGCCATGCCCAAGGTCTATCTGGAATGCCGTTCAGATGAATTGTTAATCTGCTTATCATATAATAACGAGAACACACTATGTTAATTATGGAATACTATGTCCATATCCATTAACATTGTATTAGAATCAAAAGGATTAAGTATATGTGATGATTCAGTTCAAATGTGGTTTTTCCAGGAAAAACCCCGTACTCGGTGACGTTCTGGGGTATTTGGCGGTTAAGTAGGACTAACCATTTGTCATATTACATTAATGTATATACCGAGTGTGCGAGTGTAAGTTTACGGATAAAAACTTAATGCAGATATGTCCGGACTCGAACACGAGACTTCGGGATTGCACACTTTACGTATGAGTTTCAATAATTAATAATTATATTATATTTGTTATGAATAATTATTTAATTCACGAAACAATACTTAACCGGTAACTAGACCAACCGTTAGACAAACTAGCAAGGACTAGAATTGCAAAGAGAGAAGATTTTCGGGTTGGGCTTTGGAGACCCTATGCCGGCATACCTTTAGGTGAAGGGTTGGCTTTGTTTCCAAAGCTACCCTACTCCTATATAAAGAGACCCTCTTTTCATTCTCATTGTACACCTTGATCAAGAGAATCATTAATCTCTTCTCTTCTTTCTTGAGCTATAGAGAATTCGACTAAGGCAATCGCTCATTAGAAGCAGATTACTCGATTTTGAAAGGCCTTCTAGTTTAATCTTGTTCGTGAAGAAATCTAGCTTTTTCTTATGAAGCGCTAGTTAGGTACTGTGTTTTTGTTGAGAACGAAGTGTTAGCATACTTTTGCTAACGGTCATTGCCCTTATTGTTCCTCTAGAAGGTCGATCCATATATTTCCCTCTCATAGGGTTTATAAGTTCTTGTGTCTTGGAAGCTTTTAGAGGTACGCATTTCCTT
>LBNU01008383.1:0-34738 GCA_014162995.1 Artemisia annua
ATATATATATATATATATATATATATATATATATATATATATATATATATATATATATATATATACATATATATATATATATATATATATATATATATATATATATGTATATATATATATATATACATACATATATATATATGTATATATATATATATATACATACATATATATATATATATATATATATATATATATATATATATATATATATATATATATATACACATACATATATATACATATACATATATATACATATACATATATATGTATATATATATATATGTATACATACATATATATATACTCACAATCATAGTCGCTCAATGTCTCTAACCATCGTCGTTGTCGCATATTCAACTCCTTCTGATCCAAAATATGTTGTAGACTCTTGTGATCAGTAAAGACAACACACCTTGTGATCAGTAAAGACAACACACGTCGTACCATAAAGATAGTGTCTCCACAACTTAAGCCCAAAAACCACGGCTCCTAATTCCAAATCATGAGTGGTATACTTCTCCTCATGAGTCTTAAGCTGTCGGGAAGCATATGCCATGACCTTCCCTCGTTGCATCAAAACTGCTCCTAATCCTTGATACGATGCATCAAAATAAATAACAAAATCCTCCACTCCATCTGGCAAAGCCAATATCGTTGCACTACAAAGCTTCTTCTTCAAGGTCTGAAACACTTTCTCTTCTTCCTCTCCCCATTTATACTTCTTGTCCTTGTGTGTCAACGCAGTCAACGGTTTGGATATCTTGGAGAATCCCTCAATTAATCTCCTGTAATACCCAGCCAATCCTAGAAATTGACGAATTTCTGTAGCATTAACCGGCGTTGCCCATTTCTCAATAGCCTCAATCTTAGCGGGATCCACATGCAATCCTTCACTATCAATCACATGGCCCAAAAATTTTACTTTACGAATCCGAAATTCACACTTAGAGAATTTTGCATACAATCGCTCATCCTTGAGCAACTTAAGGATCATCGCCAAATGTCGCTTGTGTTCTTCCTCACTCTTGGAGTAGATCAAAATAACATTGATGAAGACTATCACGAACTTATCCAAATATGGCTTGCATACACGATTCATGAGATCCATGAATAATGCGGGTGCATTGGTCAAATGAAACGGCATCACTTGAAATTCAAAATGACCATAACGGGTCCTGAATGGTGTCTTGGGAATATCCTCTTCCCGAAATCTGAGTTGGTGATAACCGGACCTCAGGTCTATCTTAGAGTAGTAACTCGATCCTTGCAACTGATCAAACAAATCATCAATCCATGGTAACGGGTAGCGGTTCTTCACTGTCAACTTGTTCAACTCACGGTAATCTATACACATTCTGAAAGATTGATGACACGAAAAGTGTTACGCTTTTAAGGGGTCATTTAATCCCTAATTCATATAAATGTGATCAAATATTGCCCTAAATCGTTCCTTTTGTCATTTTAGGTACTTTTGAGAGGAATTCTGGAAAACATGCATTTTTGGACGTTTTTGGAGCATAAAAGTGAAGAAAACGACAAAGTCTCAAAAGATGAAGATTTACAACCTGACGGCGTCAGAAGTCACAAGGTGACGCCGTCAGAAAGTCTTGACAAAAGAGTGGAATCCAATTTTCAAATGACGGGCCAGAGGAAATTTTGGAATTAACACCTGACGCCGTCAGGTGTTAGGAAAAGTAGGCCGTCAGGTTATAAATTAAAGAGTGACGTCCCAGAAGGTTTTATAAGGTGACGGCGTCAGAAGTGGATCTAGGCCATCCGAGAAACCTAATGGCGGCGAGCTGACGGCGTCAGCCCTTATAACCTGACGTCGTCAGAGTGTAAAATCTATATATAGTTTTCTAATTTTCATTCATTAGTGGGGAACTTTGTGGAGAACTTTTAGGGCAAACCCTAAAGACGAATTTCCTGTACTTTTTAGGGTTTCCAACCCTTGGAACCCTCACGCTTAATTAAAATAAGTCTTCACTTTAATTCAATCAATATGTCTATGTGTTGGTTGATTATCCCTTTTGGTTGTCTTTTAATTAACATGTGTAGCTAAATTCTCTTTGTGTTTGCTTAGATCTAATGAAACCTAACTATTAATTATTGGTTAATTGGTGTGTGTTGTTGTTTGTTGGGATGATTGTTCCATNNNACTCCATGAATTATTAGGAATACACCCTTCATCCACACAAGTAACACACATATCAATTAACCGTTAAAAGATAGTTAGGGAGTAATGAAATCTAAGTAAACACAACTTTCTCCATATTGTTTTCACAACCACAATAGTTTAGATATTTATATATTTTAATTTGCATAAGTAGTAAACTTGGGTTAGTTGACTAGCAACTAATTCCGCCCTTCCTCTAAAAACCGAGATTTTACTTGCTTTCCATAAAATATAAAAATACAAAAAGAATCTTCCTTCCACCCTTAGACCTGTTAGATTAGCTATTCTATCCTAACGAACACTATTCCCTGTGAGAGAACGATCAATCCCCCGTACTCACCACTATCCTATACTACATCGGTCAGGTACACTGCCTGGTGGGGTTGTAAGCCTCTTGAGATCCCTCAAGAGGTAAAACCTGTTGTAAGGTCACAAAACCATGCATCAAGTTTTTGGCACCGTTGCCGGGGAATAGTTATTGTTTAGGTAGAATTTTTATTTCTTTAGGTCTACTCACTAGATTCCTTTCTAGCGAGATTTTTATTTTCTTTTTCTAGGATTTCTTTAGTCTATCTTTTTCTTCGTGTTTTTGTTCATAATCTTTACCATCCACCATCATGGAAGGTGGTAACATCCTTGATCCCAACAACCTAATTCAACCAAACCACCCACCACAACCAAACCAACCTCCTAGACCCCGCACCTTAGGAGAGTATTCCCGACCTAGCCACCTTGGCTATCGAAACACCATTGAGCTCACTCAAGGAGCCAATGTCACTCCCTTGCGATCCGACACCATCCGGTTGGTGCAAAGCGGATGCGCATTCCATGGACTTCGTTCCGAAGATCCAAACCAACATCTCAAGGATTTCCTCAAAATCGTAGATTCCATAGACCTTGATGTTGCAACTCGAGAGACGACCCGATTGCGTCTCTTCCAATTCTCTCTACGGGACCAAGCTAGTCAATGGCTTGAGCGACTTCCCGCAGGATCCATCACCTCTTGGGACGATCTCACAACTCGTTTCCTTGCTCAATTTTTCCCACCGGGGAGAACTACCAAGCTAAGGAATGATATCTTGGCGTTCCAACAACGCCAAGGCGAAACCCTCTACGAGGCATGGACTCGATTCAAGGACTTACTCCAAAAAGTCCCTCATCATGGCATAGACCTTTGGCTCCAAGTCCAAATCTTCTATGACCACATCAATCTCCACACGAGGCAAACCATTGACCAAGCGGCCGGTGGCAAGCTACGTGATCTAAGTGCGGAACAATCATGGGATCTCCTAGAAGATCTTGCTCTATATGACAACGAAAGTTGGAATGATCCCCGTGATTTGAATAAAACGGTCAAGGCAATATCTTTGCCTTCGAATAATTCAAGCACTTCCGACCGTAGGATCATAGAACTTGAGGACCAAGTCAAGTTTCTCATGAAATCCTACGAAGCTCCTAAACCTTCAAGCCAAGTGAACAAAATCACTTCTTCGTGCGAATTATGTAGTGGTCCCCACGACACTCGTGATTGCATGGAACTCCCCGAACAAGCTTTTGCGGACTACGCATCCACGCGTACCGACGGAGCGGGAGACAAGTGGTACACTTTCAAACCCGAGCCAAACCCTTACGGAGATTCATACAACCCCTCATGGAAAAATCACCCCAACCTTAGGTGGAAGTCAAACCAAAACGCGCCCCAAAACAATTCTTCCAACCCACCTAATCGGTTTCAACCCAACGGTCCTTCCTCAAACCGTACCTTCAACAACAATCCTTCCAACAACTATGGTAGTACCAACAACTTCGAAGGGTTGATGTCCAACTTTATGGCATCTCAAGAAGCTCGTATAGCTAAATTCACATCCGAATTCAATCAACAACAAGTAGAGATGACCAATAAGATTGACAACTTGTTGAAGGCCCTCAACAACCAAGTGCTATCACCCCCACATAAGGACGCTAGGAACACCAATAGCGGACCCCAAATCAAAGACCCCTCTTCATCCAAACATGTCCACTTCGTCAACGTTGTTACCATTAGACCAATTGATAGGAGTGAGGATGATAGTGAATCAAAGGATGAGAATAAGGGAGTAGAGGATGATAGGAAAGCTAAGATTAGCGAAATAGAAGAAGTAGGAGAAGAGGACTACTTCAATAGGTTACCAACTAGGGAAGAGCGAGCATATCATAAGAATCTATTCGATGACTCCGAGACCCCATACTTCCTAGGTAACCCGATTATCAAAGTGGGCGATCCTTCTAATCTCAACATACCATGCAACATCGGACATTTGCATATATGGAAAGCTTACATCGACCCTAGATCGCCCATAAACATCATGACTAGAGCCCAATACAATTTGATAATGAAAAACCAACTTAGGTATAGGGTGCTCCCCGATAAGGGATGGATTAGTAACTTCACGGGGAGAGTTAAGGGATTACCGGTTTATGTAGGAAACTTTACCTATGTCACCGACTTTGTGATTGTAGAAGATATCCGCCCAATAGTCGACGCAAGTGTAACCCAAGTAGTTTTAGGCAAGCCATTTATCGAGGTCTCTAGAATGACTCATGAACCTTCCTTAGGAATAGTTAAATTTAAGGATGAGACCGACGAAGTGAACTACCAAATGCCATATAAGATAGAGCAATTCCAACACTTGTCCAATGTTGAAAAGGAGCTCAAACAAGCGGTTTACTATAGGAACGATGAGGATAGACGTAGGGGAGTAGACTATGTCATGGGAAGAATATTCGGTTTCTATAAGGATTGTTTGAAATTAGGACCGGAATACAAAACCGGAAAAGAGGATGACTTAGGAACCGTGACCAACGACGAAGTCACGTAATGTACGGTGACTTTGAGTCTAGCTACAAGACTCGTTAATAAAGAAAAGCGCTTCTTGGGAGGCAACCCATGCTTTGTTTTTTTTTGTTTGTTTATTTGATTTTATTTGTTTCCGTATGTAAGTTATATTTCTTGTTATTGATTCATGCTTCAAACTAAATTGTGAAAATGCTTTATTTTGTTTTTAACTTCGTCTTAACTACATATAAAGGTATTTTGCAAAAGCTAAGTGTAAGGGAAATCTAAATCGGTTTATATAGAACGAATGAACATGAATCATAACAATGAAATTAGCATACATATTAGTACTTGTTTGAGTCAAATGCTTGTATCGAGTCATAATGAATTTTTGCAGGAATTCCAGGAAGTAAGATCTAGTTTTTCCAGAATTTTTCCCGGAAGCTTAACATGAGAATTCTGTCAGAACTTTCTGACGGCGTCAGGGTTAACACCTGACGGCGTCAGGTTATAATTTTCTGCAATTTTTGAAAGTTTTGTATTTTTCCGGAAACCTAAAAAGTTTTGTCAATTCTTTAACTTATAATCTCCAGGAATTCTGCAAAATATTCATTCCACAAGCATTATATCTTATTATGTAGATTTTACCGCCGATTTTACGCGAGGTTGGCCTTTATCTTTTTCAGGTTAACAGGTTATTTTGGACAAGAAGACGTTTATTATTTTGGAAGGGAAGCTTTGAACGTTCGTCTATCTTGGAAGAAGATCTAACCATGTTACATCACTATCCACAACAAACGATTCAGGGGAGTATTTGATTTCATTCTTTCATCTTATTTACTTTTACGTCTTTTATTTGAACATTGGGGACAATGTTCGGTTTAAGTGTAAGGGGGGTAAATGAAAGCACCGTTGAGAATATACTTACGCTTGATGTTTTGCTTTGTTTGATAGTAAATTTGTAATAAAACCAAGAGAAATATTTGTTAGGGCAATTTTAGCGCCAATTTAAAATTTTTTACAACATTTAGAAGTGAAACCTTGATCTTAATGAGCGTCTCATGGATAGGAAATTGTATGACTAGCACAAAACCGTACCACTAAAAAATTTTCCACCCCAAATATGTGAGGTTCGCCCCTAGAATTGGTAGGAAAAGCATCCATCTTTGGTGCTATGATGTGAGTACCGGTAGTATTTAGATTCTAGAACTTGCGTTAGGACCATCTCAAATCCACAAGTGAGACTACATTCGTGTAGTTAAGATTTACTACATGATAAGAGGCATTAGGATTAACCCATTGTTTTACACCCGTATATTTGTTATAATTACATTGACTTCATTGGTCAAGTAATTTTCCCACACCCGTTGCGTTGTATCCATTTTTGGTACACGATACCCCTAGTACACCCCTCCGAGCCTATCCTTTCATTTCGACCTTTGAGCATCTTACTCAAAGTGAGAATTTGTTTACACCCCACTAAATGTACACCCAAATCGCCTTAGCCTACCTCGTATGCACCCACCTTTGGTGCATTATTGTGAAAACATTTGTTAAACCCTTAGTTAATTATCCGGTCAATTACATGGTTGCTAAGTTAAGTCATATCCTTGTACATATTGTTTGGGAAGATTGGGACTCATGGTTAAAGTACTAGTGTAATGAAGTAATGGGGAAGAACAACATTATTACCCCCATACGTGCTAAATATTTAAAAAGTACTCCAAGTTTTTCGATTATCTTAATTCGAGTAATTAGAATAGTGATTGTAAAGTTATGTAAAGATTCAAGTGTAAGGGGAATGCAAATCCCCTATGATGTATTATTTTGGATGGTAGGGTAAGAGTGTATGAAAAAAAAAATCGAAAAATCAAGAAAAATACAAAAAAATATGAAAAAGAAAAGAGAAAAACATACGGACTACCATCCCGTTTCCTTTTATGTTTCTTTTTAGTTTTTGTTATTTCATTTTTAGTTTAAGATTGAGTCGAGTCTTGGCTTAAGCAACGATGTAGAGTGCATGTATTTGATCATGATAATTAACTTGCCACCATTAAAATACCCTTTATTCCAACCAAACCGTGCTTATCATATCCCTACACCTTACGTTACAACCCTTTATAAAGACCTCTTTGATAGTTTATCTTAGGTGCTTACGCCTAGTGGAGGAGTAATTAATCCTCTCCCAAGCCTATAGTAATCTATTTGCTATGACAGGTAGTGAGTGTTATTTTCCGTTTCCATTTATGAGATATTAACTTTATGACATTTGAGAGATGTGAGAATCCAAACACTATTTGTGAGGTGCTAGTGTATGATTTCGGTGCTTGTTATGATTAGGGTCGAATAACTATTTATTGTAATTACTTTTATATTCGTGTTAAATGACCCCTAACTCATATTTTGATTGGAATAAAAGCTCATTTGCTTGAGGACAAGCAAATCCCAAGTGTAAGGGTATTTGATGAGACGAAAAGTGTTACGCTTTTAGGGGGTCATTTAATCCCTAATTCGTATAAATGTGATCAAATATTGCCCTAAATCGTTCCTTTTGTCATTTTAGGTACTTTTGAGAGGAATTCTGGAAAACATGCACTTTTGGACGTTTTTGGAGCATAAAAGTGAAGAAAACGACAAAGTCTCAAAAGATGAAGATTTACAACCTGACGGTGTCAGAAGTCACAAGGTGACGCCGTCAGAAAGTCTTGACAAAAGAGTGGAATCCAATTTTCAAATGACGGGCCAGAGGAAATTTTGGAATTAACACCAGACGCCGTCAGGTGTTAGGAAAAGTAGGCCGTCAGATTATAAATTAAAGAGTGACGGCCCAGAAGGTTTTATTAGGTGACGGCGTCAGAAGTGGATCTAGGCCATCCGAGAAACCTAATGGCGGCGAGCTGACGGCGTCAGCCCTTATAACCTGACGCCGTCAGAGTGTAAACTCTATATATAGTTTTCTAATTTTCATTCATTAGTGGGGAACTTTGTGGAGAACTTTTAGGGCAAACCCTAAAGACGAATATCCTGTACTTTTTAGGGTTTCCAACCCTTGGAACCCTCATGCTTAATTAAAGATATGTCTTCACTTTAATTCAATCAATATGTCTATGTGTTGGTTGATTATCCCTTTTGCTTGTCTTTTAATTAACATGTGTAGCTAAATTCTCTTTGTGTTTGCTTAGATCTAATGAAACCTAACTATTAATTATTGGTTAATTGGTGTGTGTTGTTGTTTGTTGGGATGATTGTTCCATCAATGTTAGGCTCAAGAAAACTGGCCAACCTCCTTTATGGTAACGTGCTTGAACGTCTTGGGAAACATGTAGCCAAGGCATACTAGGCTATTAAGGTAGTATTTAACGCATGAGCCACTGTTTACAACCCCTATGGTTGTGCCGTGCATGGCATAGGGCGAGATAAGAGCTCATAGAATTGGAGAGATATGTATGCCACTCCATGAGTTATTAGGAATACACCCTTCATCCACACAAGTAACATACATATCAATTAACCGGTAAAAGATAGTTAGGGAGTAATGAAATCTAAGTAAACACAACTTTCTCCATATTGTTTTCACAACCACAATAGTTTAGATATTTATTTTATTTTAATTTGCATAAGTAGTAAACTTGGGTTAGTTGACTAGCAACTAATTCCGCCCTTCTTCCAAAACCGAGATTTTACTTGCTTTCCATAAAACATAAAAATACAAAAAGAATCTTCCTTCCACCCTTAGACCTATTAGAGTAGTTTTTCTATCCTAACGAACACTATTCCCTGTGAGAGAACGATCAATCCCCCGTACTTACCACTATCCTATACTACATCGGTCAGGTACACTGCCTGGTGGGGTTGTAAGCCTCTTGAGATCCCTCGAGAGGTAAAACCTGTTGTAAGGTCACAAAACCACGCATCAAGTTTTTGGCGCCGCTGCCGGGGAATAGTTATTGTTTAGGTAGAATTTTTATTTCTTTAGGTCTACTCACTAGATTCCTTTCTAGTGAGATTTTTATTTTCTTTTTCTAGGATTTCTTTAGTCTATCTTTTTCTTCGTGTTTTTGTTCGTAATCTTTACCATCCGCCATCATGGAAGGTGGTAACATCCTTGATCCCAACAACCTAATTCAACCAAACCACCCACCACAACCAAACCAACCTCCTAGACCCCGCACCTTAGGAGAGTATTCCCGACCTAGCCACCTTGGCTATCGAAACACCATTGAGCTCACTCAAGGAGCCAATGTCACTCCCTTGCGATCCGACACCATCCGGTTGGTGCAAAGCGGATGCGCATTCCATGGACTTCGTTCCGAAGATCCAAACCAACATCTCAAGGATTTCCTCAAAATCGTAGATTCCATAGACCTTGATGTTGCAACTCGAGAGACGACCCGATTGCGTCTCTTCCAATTCTCTCTACGGGACCAAGCTAGTCAATGGCTTGAGCGACTTCCCGCAGGATCCATCACCTCTTGGGACGATCTCACAACTCGTTTCCTTGCTCAATTTTTCCCACCGGGGAGAACTACCAAGCTAAGGAATGATATCTTGGCGTTCCAACAACGCCAAGGCGAAACCCTCTACGAGGCATGGACTCGATTCAAGGACTTACTCCAAAAAGTCCCTCATCATGGCATAGACCTTTGGCTCCAAGTCCAAATCTTCTATGACCACATCAATCTCCACACGAGGCAAACCATTGACCAAGCGGCCGGTGGCAAGCTACGTGATCTAAGTGCGGAACAATCATGGGATCTCCTAGAAGATCTTGCTCTATATGACAACGAAAGTTGGAATGATCCCCGTGATTTGAATAAAACGGTCAAGGCAATATCTTTGCCTTCGAATAATTCAAGCACTTCCGACCGTAGGATCATAGAACTTGAAGACCAAGTCAAGTTTCTCATGAAATCCTACGAAGCTCCTAAACCTTCAAGCCAAGTGAACAAAATCACTTCTTCGTGCGAATTATGTAGTGGTCCCCACGACACTCGTGATTGCATGGAACTCCCCGAACAAGCTTTTGCGGACTACGCATCCACGCGTACCGACGGAGCGGGAGATAAGTGGTACACTTTCAAACCCGAGCCAAACCCTTATGGAGATTCATACAACCCCTCATGGAAAAATCACCCCAACCTTAGGTGGAAGTCAAACCAAAACGCACCCCAAAACAATTCTTCCAACCCACCTAACCGGTTTCAACCCAACGGTAATTCCTCAAACCGTACCTTCAACAACAATCCTTCCAACAACTATGGTAGTACCAACAACTTTGAAGGATTGATGTCCAATTTTATGGCATCTCAAGAAGCTCGCATAGCTAAATTCACATCCGAATTCAATCAACAACAAGTAGAGATGACCAATAAAATTGACAACTTGTTGAAAGCCCTCAACAACCAAGTGCTATCACCCCCACAAAAGGACGCTAGAAACACCAATAGCGAACCACAAATCAAGGACCCCTCTTCATCCAAACATGTCCACTTCGTAAACGTTGTGACCATTAGACCAATTGATAGGAGTGAGAATGATAGTGAATCAAAGGATGAGAGTAAGGAATTAGAGGATGATAGGAAGGCTAAGGTTAGCGAAATAGAAGAAGTAGAGGAGGAGGATTACTTCAATAGGTTACCCACTAAGGAAGAGCGAGCATATCATAAGAATCTATTCGATGACTCCGAGACCCCATACATCCTAGGTAACCCAATTTTCAAGGTGGGCGATCCATCTAATCTCAACATACCATGCAACATCGGGCATTTGCATATTTGGAAAGCGTACATTGACCCTAGATCACCCATTAACATCATGACTAGAGCTCAATACAATTTGATAATGAAAAGTCAACTAGGGTATAGAGTGTTTCCCGATAAGGGATGGATTAGTAACTTCACGGGAAGAGTTAAAGGATTACCGGTTTATGTAGGAAACTTTACCTATGTCACCGACTTTGTGATTGTAGAAGATATCCGCCCAATAATCGATGCAAGTGTGACCCAAGTAGTCTTAGGCAAACCATTTATCGAGGTCTCTAGAATGACTCATGAACCTTCCTTAGGGATAGTCACATTTAAGGATGAGACCGATGAGGTGAACTACCAAATGCCGTATAAGATAGAGCAATACCAACACTTGTCAAACGTTGAGAAGGAGCTCAAACAAGCGGTTTACTATAGGAATGATGAGGATAGACGTAGGGGAGTAGACTATGTCATGAAAAGGATTTTCGGTTTCTATAAGGATTGTTTGAACTTAGGGCCCGAATACAAAACCGGAAAAGAGGATGACTTAGGAACCGAGACCAACGACGAAGTCACGTAACGTACGGTGACTTTGAGTCTAGCTACAAGACTCGTAAATAAAGAAAAGCGCTTCTTGGGAGGCAACCCATGTTTTGTTTGTTTTTGTGTGTTTATTTGATTTTATTTGTTTCCGTATGTAAGTTATATTTCTTGTTATTGATTCATGCTTCAAACTAAATTGTGAAAATGCTTTATTTTGTTTTTAACTTCGTCTTAACTACATATAAAGGTATTTTGCAAAAGCTAAGTGTAAGGGAAATCTAAATCGGTTTATAAAGAACGAATGAACATGAATCATAACAATGAAATTAACATACATATTAGTATTTGTTTGAGTCAAATGCTTGTATCGAGTCATAATGAATTTTTGCAGGAATTCCAGGAAGTAAGATCTAGTTTTTCCAGAATTTTTCCCGGAAACTTAACATGAGAATTCTGTCAGAACTTTCTGACGGCGTCAGGGTTAACACCTGACGGCGTCAGGTTATAATTTTCTGCAATTTTTGAAAGTTTTGTATTTTTCCGGAAACCTAAAAAGTTTTGTCAATTCTTTAACTTATAATCTCCAGGAATTCTGCAAAATATTCATTCCACAAGCATTATATCTTATTATGTAGATTTTACCGCCGATTTTACGCGAGGTTGGCCTTTATCTTTTTCAGGTTAACAGGTTATTTTGGACAAGAAGACGTTTATTATTTCGGAAGGGAAGCTTTGAACGTTCGTCTATCTTGGAAGAAGATCTAACCATGTTACATCACTATCCACAACAAACGATTCAGGGGAGTATTTGATTTCATTCTTTCATCTTATTTACTTTTACGTCTTTTATTTGAACATTGGGGACAATGTTCGGTTTAAGTGTAAGGGGGGTAAATGAAAGCACCGTTGAGAATATACTTACGCTTGATGTTTTGCTTTGTTTGATAGTAAATTTGTAATAAAACCAAGAGAAATGTTTGTTAGGGCAATTTTAGCGCCAATTTAAAATTTTTTACAACATTTAGAAGTGAAACCTTGATCTTAATGAGCGTCTCATGGATAGGAAATTGTATGACTAGCACAAAACCGTACCACTAAAAAATTTTCCACCCCAAATATGTGAGGTTCGCCCCTAGAATTGGTAGGAAAAGCATCCATCTTTGGTGCTATGATGTGAGTACCGGTAGTATTTAGATTCTAGAACTTGCGTTAGGACCATCTCAAATCCACAAGTGAGACTACATTCGTGTAGTTAAGATTTACTACATGATAAGAGGCATTAGGATTAACCCATTGTTTTACACCCGTATATTTGTTATAATTACATTGACTTCATTGGTCAAGTAATTCTCCCACACCCTTTGCGTTGTATCCATTTTTGGTACACGATACCCCTAGTACACCCCTCCGAGCCTATCCTTTCGTTTCGACCTTTGAGCATCTTACTCAAAGTGAGAATTTGTTTACACCCCACTAAATGTACACCCAAATCGCCTTAGCCTACCTTGTATGCACCCACCTTTGGTGCATTATTGTGAAAACATTTGTTAAACCCTTAGTTAATTATCCGGTCAATTACATGGTTGCTAAGTTAAGTCATATCCTTGTACATATTGTTTTGGGACGATTGGGACTCATGGGTAAAGTACTAGTGTAATGAAGTAATGGGGAAGAACAACATTATTACCCCCATACGTGCTAAATATTTAAAAAGTACTCCAAGTTTTTCGATTATCTTAATTCGAGTCATTAGAATAGTGATTGTAAAGTTATGTAAAGATTCAAGTGTAAGGGGAATGCAAATCCCCTATGATGTATTATTTTGGATGGTAGGGCAAGAGTGTATGAAAAAAAAATCGAAAAATCAAGAAAAATACAAAAAAATATGAAAAAGAAAGAAGAAAAACATACGGACTACCATCCCGTTTCCTTTTATGTTCCTTTTTAGTTTTTGTTATTTCATTTTTAGACTAAGATTGAGTCGAGTCTTGACTTAAGCAACGATGTAGAGTGCATGTATTTGATCATGATAATTAACTCGCCACCACTAAAATACCCTTTATTCCAACCAAACCGTGTTATCATATCCCTACACCTTACGTTACAACCCTTTATAAAGCCCTCTTTGATAGTTTATCTTAGGTGCTTACGCCTAGTGGAGGAGTAATTGATCCTTTCCCAAGCCTATGGTAATCTATTTGCTATGACAGGTAGTGAGTGTTATTTTCCGTTTCCATTTATGAGATATAAACTTTATGACATTTGAGAGATGTGAGAATCCAAACACTATTTGTGAGGTGCTAGTGTATGATTTCCGTGCTTGTTATGATTAGGGTCTAATAACTATTTGTTGTAATTACTTTTATATTCGTGTTAAATGACCCCTAACTCATATTTTGATTGGAATAAAAGCTCATTTGCTTGAGGACAAGCAAATCTCAAGTGTAAGGGTATTTGATGAGACGAAAAGTGTTACGCTTTTAGGGGGTCATTTAAGCCCTAATTCGTATAAATGTGATCAAATATTGCCCTAAATCGTTCCTTTTGTCATTTTAGGTACTTTTGAGAGGAATTCTGGAAAACATGCATATTCGGACGTTTTTGGAGCATAAAAGTGAAGAAAACGACAAAGTCTCAAAAGATGAAGATTTACAACCTGACGGCGTCAGAAGTCACAAGGTGACGCCGTCAGAAAGCCTTGACAAAAGAGTGGAATCCAATTTTCAAATGACGGGCCAGAGGAAATTTTGGAATTAACACCTGACGCCGTCAGGTGTTAGGAAAAGTAGGCCGTCAGGAGATAAGTTAAAGAGTGACGGCCCAGAAGGTTTTATAAGGTGACGGCGTCAGAAGTGGATCTAGGCCATCCGAGAAACCTAATGGCGGCGAGCTGACGGCGTCAGCCCTTATAACCTGACGCCGTCAGAGTGTAAAATCTATATATAGTTTTCTAATTTTCATTCATTAGTGTGGAACTTTGTGGAGAACTTTTAGGGCAAACCCTAAAGACGAATTTTCTGTACTTTTTAGGGTTTCCAACCCTTGGAACCCTCATGCTTAATTAAAGATAAGTCTTCACTTTAATTCAATCAATATGTCTATGTGTTGGTTGATTATCTCTTTTGCTTGTCTTTTAATTAACATGTGTAGCTAAATTCTCTAGTGTTTGCTTAGATCTAATGAAACCTAACTATTAATTATTGGTTGATTGGTGTGTGTTGTTGTTTGTTGGGATGATTGTTCCATCAATGTTAGGCTCAAGAAAACTGGCCAACCTCCTTTATGGTAACGTGCTTGAACGTCTTGGGAAACATGTAGCCAAGGCATACTAGGCTATTAAGGTAGTATTTAACGCATGAGCCACTGTTTACAAACCCTATGGTTGTGCCGTGCATGGCATAGGGCGAGATAAGAGCTCATAGAATTGGAGAGATATGTATGCCACTTCATGAGTTATTAGGAATACACCCTTCATCCACACAAGTAACAAACATATCAATTAACTGGTAAAAGATAGTTAGGGAGTAATGAAATCTAAGTAAACACAACTTTCTCCATATTGTTTTCACAACCACAATAGTTTAGATATTTATTTATTTTAATTAGCATAAGTAGTAAACTTGGGTTAGTTGACTAGCAACTAATTCCGCCCTTCCTCTAAAAACCGAGATTTTACTTGCTTTACATAAAATATAAAAATACAAAAAGAATCTTCCTTCCACCCTTAGACCTATTACATTAGCTATTCTATCCTAACGAACACTATTCCCTGTGAGAGAACGATCAATCCCCCGTACTTACCACTATCCTATACTACATCGGTCAGGTACACTGCCTGGTGGGGTAGTAAGCCTCTTGAGATCCCTCGAGAGGTAAAACCTATTGTAAGGTCACAAAACCACGCATCACAGATCCATCTTTCTTCATCACAAAACAATGACCGGAGCTCACCAGGGCAGAAGAACTAGGTCGAATGAATGCCTTTATCCAACAATTCTTGCATTGCTTGGACAATTCCTCAGTCTCCTGACGGTGCTAGTCGATACGGTGTGCGCGGAACAGGTGTGGCTCCTGGAACTAAATCGATGCGAAACTACACTTGTCGGCCGGCGGAAGTCCGCCGGCAAGTCTTCCAGGAAAATCACGCACTACAGGAACATCCTCGAGTCGCTTCTCTCCCGACTCCTTCTTAGCCACATGTACTATGAATGCATGATATACTTTCTCGATGTATTTCATGGTTGATTAACCATAAACTCATACTATCGTGTATCAAAACCATGGTTCAAAGGGTTGCAAGACATCTTTAAATAGTACATCACCAAAATACATCTTAGATTGTATACTTGTCATAAGTCTTACAAGGTATGCAAAACAAGCACAAGTTTCTCATAAAATCTACTAACTGAACTATTCAGTTTAGTAAGTACAAAGGTAAACAACTATCAAAGACACTAACTACCATGAATGACCAAATCACTGCCCTCTCGGATGATCTACATACACAGCCATCACGTCAACACTGTCGCTAAACCTGAAGCTAGCCATCCTGTCGTAATAGATCTGCCACTGAGTAGCATGAAGCTCATCCCATAATGACTGAATGCTATCTCTATAGTGCTGATGGTCCATCTTATGAAACACCTCCTTGATGGTCATCTGCTCCACCATCTTCTTCATCTCAACCATCCTCTTCTCTAGCGAATCCAAACACTCCTGAAACTCAGCATCTGACTCCTCGGCGGGACCTAGCCTAGCTGCATGCTCATGCAATCCTACATACGTCTTATGCACAGCCTTCTTCCCGTTCTTCATCTCCTTGATCAAATCCAAAACCTCAGACGGTCGATAACACGTGCTCCTAGACAATGACATGTAACGACCCTGACACCAAGTGAGATCATGCCTCAAGCAGCTCAACTCATCACGGACCTCTGACTGAGTAACACGGGCAGCTGTCGAAGACTCCCCAATCTCATACGTCGACGGAATCTCAGTCTCAAGCGCATGTCCTAATGCCTCAGACGTATCCGACTCATATATCACATCCGAAATCACAAGCGAAGGTGGCATGGGAGGAACATCCTGATCCTCATCCATAAACTCCTCGTCATCCTCCTCCTCCTCATCATCATCATCATCACCCTCATCCTCATCACTATCATCCATCTCCTTGTCTCCATCAACCTTAATACCAACATCATTCCCTATACCTAACTCATCACCCAAATCAACATCGTCTCCTATACCTATCTCATCACCCAAACCAACATCAACATCCAACTCAATCTCATCTCCTACGGGCAATGGGTCAACAACTGGTGGGACTGGAACCTGATCGACAGGAACTGGGATAGACATTATACTCTACAAGAGCATAGGAAAACATAAAAATACTAGCCAAATTTTCGCGGAAAACATTTTATAAGCCAAAGCATAATAATGGGAAAAGTCCAAATCAATCATGATATTAAAACATGCATATAAAAAAGTTTAAGCAATTACCAAGAACAGGAAGCGGCATGGAGGGCTGGCGGCTATCTGTCTTAAAACATTTTGACTCCAGGAAAAAGTTATAGTCGAGTGTGAGCTCGTTCTCTAAAAACCTGGCTCTGATACCATTCTGTAACACCCCCAACTCAAATATGGCAGCTAACGTAGCTGGGGGTATTACTCAAATAGAAACCAGGCACATTTATAGTTAACGACCACAACACGGGACATTTATAAATGTTTCAAAAACCATCATTCGAATTACGAACCATTTAGAGTTCAAAGACTCTTAGTCAAAGTAGCAGCGGAAAAGTAAATAGAGTTTGCAGCAGAAAATAACAAAGACACACAAAGGTTTTACGAATGATATGAAAGATAAAGGTTGTAAAGATAGATAAGCTGCCTTGACAGATAGCCTCCTTTAGTCCAAACCACTCCAGCATGCCCAACATTGTGCTCCAAAAGTTAATTAGTAGTGCCTGTAATACATGCTTAAAAGTCAACACAAAGGTTGAGTGCAATCCATAGGTTTAAATAATAAAGTTGAGTACAAGGTTTTAATGCAAATATCGGGTAATCAAGGTAACAACCAATGTATAGAGGCATCCCAGTGCATATAACATTGTTGATGATGCTAAGCTCATGACACGCAAAACGTTAACCAACAATTCATAAGTCGACAAATACCGCGGAATTTCATAATATAACAAATTCCCCCAGGCCAGGTACTTGCCAATTACCGAGCAAAAATCGAATATAGTACACCACAAATTGCCTATCCAGCAAAAGGAGTGGGAGGGTCAATTCCAATAGGCCTACATCCCTGTATTCGCGCTCACTCGCAAGTGATTAATGGTTCATGATCGGAGGGTCTTGCATTGGCAAGGTAAAGCTACTTAGCACATCGTCAGGAAAGCATACCAATCAGGAAAAGCATACCAAAAATACATGTGCTCAGAAAACATTTAAAGCATGTATCTCACCCCATGGGTTTATAAACAAGTAAAAGATAAAAAGCGGGGCTATGAGTCACACCATAATAGTAGTAGGAAATGAGTAATAACAACCAAGCAAGTAATACGTCACGTCAAACAATCCTCAGCACTACCTAATCAATATAAATAGCATAACTCAGAAATAGTACTCGAATATCTCGATAACCAATACTTGACTAAAAGGTTTTAATAACAATGGCGTTTGAGAAAAATAGATTTTTAAAAGTCTCGTGTGGGAGACAAGAAAGATAGAAAGTGAACATGTCGGGGAATGTAAACGATAACTCAAGAAGAATGAAAGTAGACGAAAGAGTTACTCGAAGAAAGATATCGAAAGGAAATGTATACACAGTCGAATAAACAACAACACGACATTAACTAGTTTCAGCTTTTCCCCATTTTCCCAAAATATAACGTTGAAAACAATATAAATTGAAAAGCTTTTTAAGTTTTTAGCAAACCTTAAATGGTTAAAGTTTATAAAGGATTTTTCGAAATTTCGGCATGACTTATCTCCTTGTCTCCATCAACCTTAATACCAACATCATTCCCTATACCTACCTCATCACCCAAATCAACATCGTCTCCTATACCTATCTCATCACCCAAACCAACATCGACATCCAACTCAATCTCATCTCCTACGGTGGGACTGGAACCTGATCGACATGAACTGGGATAGACATTATACTCTACAAGAGCATAGGAAAACATAAAAACACTAGCCAAATTTTCGCGGAAAACATTTTATAAGCCAAAGCATAATAATGGGAAAAGTCCAAATCAATCATGATATTAAAACATGCATATATAAAGTTTAAGCAATTACCAAGAACAGGAAGTGGCATGGAGGGCTGGCGGCTATATGTCTTAAAACATTTTGACTCCAGGAAAAAGTTATAGTCGAGTGTGAGCTCGTTCTCTATAAACCTGGCTCTGATACCATTCTGTAACACCCCCAACTCAAATATAGCAGCTAACGTAGCTGGGGGTATTACTCAAATAGAAACCAGGCACATTTATAGTTAACGACCACAACACGGGACATTTATAAATGTTTCAAAAACCATCATTCGAATTACGAACCATTTAGAGTTCAAAGACTCTTAGTCAAAGTAGCAGCGGAAAAGTAAATAGAGTTTGCAGCGGAAAATAACAAAGACACACAAAGGTTTTACGAATGATATGAAAGATAAAGGTTGTAAAGATAGATAAGCTGCCGTGACAGATAGCCTCCTTTAGTCCAAACCACTCCAGCATGCCCAACAATGTGCTCCAAAAGTTAATTAGTAGTGCCTATAATACATGCTTAAAAGTCAACACAAAGGTTGAGTGCAATCCATAGGTTTAAATAATAAAGTTGAGTACAAGGTTTTAATCATAAGATATAAGCAACATATGCAAATATCGGGTAATCAAGGTAACAACCAATGTATAGAGGCATCCCAGTGCATATAACATTGTTGATGATGCTAAGCTCATGACACGCAAAACGTTAACCAACAATTCATAAGTCGACAAATACCGGTGAATTTCATAATATAACAAATGCCCCCAGGCCAGGTACTTGCCAATTACCCAGCAAAAATCGAATATAGTACACCACAAATTGCCTATCCAGCAAAAGGAGTGGGAGGGTCAATTCCTATAGGCCTATATCCCTGTATTCGCGCTCACTCGCAAGTGATTAATGGTTCATGATCGGAGGGTCTTGCATTGGCAAGGTAAAGCTACTTAGCACATCGTCAGGAAAGCATACCAATCAGGAAAAGGATACCAAAAATACTTGTGCTCAGAAAACATTTAAAGCATGTATCTCACCCCATGGGTTTATAAACAAGTAAAAGATAAAAAGCGGGGCTATGAGTCACACCATAATAGTAGTAGGAAACGAGTAATAACAACCAAGCAAGTAATACGTCACGTCAAACAATCCTCAGCACAACCTAATCAATATAAATAGCATAACTCAGAAATAGTATTCGAATATCTCGATAACCAACACTTGACTAAAAGGTTTTAATAACAATGGCGTTTGAGAAAAATAGATTTTTAAAGTCTCGTGTGGGAGACAAGAAAGATAGAAAGTGAACATGTCGGGGAATGTGAACGATAACTAAAGAAGAATGAAAGTAGACGAAAGAGTTACTCGAAGAAAGATATCGAAAGGAAATGTATACACACTCGAATAAACAACAACACGAAATTAACTAGTTTCAGCTTTTCCCCATTTTCCCAAAATATAACGTTGAAAACAATATAAATTGAAAAGCTTTTTAAGTTTTTAGCAAACCTTAAATGGTTAAAGTTTATAAAGGATTTTTCGAAATTTCGGCATGACCTTGCCCGTTTATACAATGTTTTCCCGAGTCAACGACTCTAAATTATCCTATTTATCTCTAAATATCACAAGTTATAATATACAATTGGACATATCATTCACGTTAATGTTAGTTGTTCAGATTTATCGACCATTTCGTATTATTCGTACCAAAGGGTCCATATAGTCCAAATAACTATACCGCAAATCCGATACATCCAATCCTTGTCCATCACAATATAGCATCACAATAATAATAATCCGGATCCAAGTCCGCTATCAACACGCTTAACTATATCAACTTGTTTTAGGTTTCATATTTATTAGTCACGTTTATATTATTTGTCAAGTTTCTCCATCTCAAAAATAGTAGTCGAAACCGTATCCCAAAAATATAAAACTTCAACAAATAATCACGAGAACCGGTAAACCAAGAATCACCGAGTCACGCCGGGTCAACCCGGCGTTGACTGGTCAACTGTCAAACCGAAGGGGGCCCCACACGAGTCAAATAAATAAATAAAACATTTTTCCACATTATATATATATTTTCAGAATTTTATAAAATATTTTCAGAAAATTAATATTTTTAATTATTTAATCCAAAAATCATTTAATAAAAATAGTTTAGGGTTTTTAAAATAATAGAAACTAAAATAAATAATAAAAATAACAAAAAAGGTGCGTTTGGGGTTTTTCCGTGCAAAAGAAAGAAAGAAAAAGGAGGTAGATGGTGGTGGTTCGTGGTGGTGTCGACGGTGGTCAAGGGTGGCGGCGGTGGTGTTAGTTTAAGGGTGTTCGGGGTGGTTTTGATTAAATCGGCTTGTACTTCCGGAACGAGGACGTCCCGATTTATCTTTTGGTGTAATAAAATAAAAGTGGCCGGAAAATTTTCCGGCGACCGGAAGTTGGTGGTGGCGGCGGTGATAGAGAGAGAAAAGAGGGAGAGAAAATGAGTGTGTGTGTGTATGTTTTAGAGAGAGAGAGTGGGAGTGTAAATGAAATAAGGTTAATATTAATTAGTATTTATAATAAAAAGTATAGGGTAGGAAATGAATAAAAGAAACTGTAGGGTAAGAAATAAAAATAAAACAAGGGACTATTTTTGTCAACGTAGTTATACTTCTCACGAAAACGCTTCTGGCCTCAAACGACATAGCAAACGGACTCGAAAAATTACGAAACTTGCGCATTGTTCACGAAATCATTTTTCCCATCAAATCAAGTATAAACTTCAAATTTTTCTCAAACTCAATATAATTCAATAAATTTGGCAAATGCAATACAATGCAAGTTTTTCTAGGTTGTGCTGAGTCAATCAAGGAATAAAGTTCTTGTTTCCAAATATATCTCACGTTTCCCAAGTCCAAATAACATGCATTTAAAGTTTAAAATATTTCAGGTACGCAAAGTAAAATATTTGGCTAGAAATAGGTTTTGGAAAAGTACTAGGTGTTACAGACACGTTTACCATCCTATCATAGGCCTTATAAACAGTTACTTATGCATTAAATACAACCATTAAATCTTATTACACATCCGATTCTTGTTTCTTAAGACGTTCAAGCATGTTACCATATAGGAGGATTGCCAGTTTTCTTATGCCTAACATCGATAAACATCCACCCAACAACAATTAATAACAAACCATCAATCAATAATCAATAACTAGGTTTCATTAGATCTAAGCAAACATAAATAAACCTAGCCTAGCATGTTAAAAGAAAGAAAAGCATACGATATAATTAAACAACAAATAGACATATTGAATGATCAAAGGATAACTTATCTTTAATTAAACATGGAAGAAAAGAGGGTTTGAAACCCTAAAATTGCTGTAAAAGTCGACTAGGGTTCATACCCTAAGTTCCCTACCAAAAGTCCTCTCCTATGAATGAAAAATCTAAGAATATATATAGAATTTACAATCTAACGGCGTCACCTTTTGGGTCGTGACGCCATCACCTTGCCGTGTTTAGGGTTTCTTGATTGCCTAGATCTACTCTTGACGCCGTCTGGTGCAAATGTGTTCTGGGCAGTCTCTCTTTTTGATAACAAGTGACACCCTTGGTGAAATATAACGTGACGCCGTCGCGTGTAAACTCCTAAATTCCTTTCTGGCCCGTCAAGTGTAAAGTAACTATCCACCTCTTTATCAACAAGTGACGGCGTCACCTAGTGATGGTTGACGCCGTCAGATACTGTTTCCAGCTTGAATTCTTGACTTTGTAGTTTTCTTCACTTTTATGCTCCAAAAACGTCCAAAATTCTTCCTTTTCTAGAATTCCTCTCCAAAGTACCTAAATTGACAAAAGAAACGATTTGAGGTAATATTTGATCATATTATCATGACTTAGGGCTTAAATGACCCCCTAAAAGCGTAACACTTTTTGTCTCATCAAGTACCCTTATACTTGAGATTTGCTTGTCCTCAAGCAAATGTGATTTTATTCTAATCAAAATACAAGTTAGGGGTCATTTAACATTAATATAAAAGTAATTACAACAAATGATCATTCCACCTTAATCAAAATAAGCACGGAAATCATACACTAGCACCTAACAAATAGTGTTTGGATACTCACATCTTTCGGGCGTTATTAATGTATATATCACAAATGAATATGAAAAATATCTCTCACTACCTGTCATAGCACATCGATTACCATAGGCTTGGGAAAGGATTGAAAACCTCCACCACTAGGCGTAAGCACCTATGATATATTATCAAAGAGGGCTTTTCAAGGGTTGTAATGTTAGGTGTACGGATATGATAAACCTGGTTTGTTGGATAAAGGATATTTTACTGGTGGCAAGTTAATCATCTTGGTCAATTACATGTACAATGTGGCGTTGCTAAGCCAAGACTCNAGAAAAATAAAACAAGGGACTATTTTTGTCAACGTAGTTATACTTCTCACGAAAATGCTTCTGGCCTCAAACGACATAGCAAACGGACTCGAAAAATTACGAAACTTGCGCATTGTTCACGAAATTATTTTTCCCATCAAATCAAGTATAAACTTCAAATTTTTCTCAAACTCAATATAATTCAATAAATTTGGCAAATGCAATACAATTCAAGTTTTTCTAGGTTGTGCTGAGTCAATCAAGGAATAAAGTTCTTGTTTCCAAATATATCTCACGTTTCCCAAGTCCAAATAACATGCATTTAAAGTTTAAAATATTTCAGGTACGCAAAGTAAAATATTTGGCTAGAAATAGGTTTTGGAAAAGTACTAGGTGTTACAGACACGTTTACCATCCTATCATAGGCCTTATAAACAGTTACTTATGCATTAAATACAACCATTAAATCTTATTACACATCCGATTCATGTTTCTTAAGACGTTCAAACATGTTACAATATAGGAGGATTGCCAGTTTTCTTATGCCTAACATCGATAAACATCCACCCAACGACAATTAATAACAAACCATCAATCAATAATCAATAACTAGGTTTCATTAGATCTAAGCAAACATAAATAAACCTAGCCTAGCATGTTAAAAGAAAGAAAAGCATACGATATAATTAAACAACAAATAGACATATTGAATGATCAAAGGATAACTTATCTTTAATTGAACATGGAAGAAAAGAGGGTTTGAAACCCTAAAATTGCAGTAAAAGTCGACTAGGGTTCGTACCCTAAGTTCCCTACCAAAAGTCCTCTCCTATGAATGAAAAATCTAAGAATATATATAGAATTTACAATCTAACGGCGTCACCTTTTGGGTCGTGACGCCATCACCTTGACGTGTTTAGGGTTTCTTGATTGCCTAGATCTACTCTTGACGCCGTCTGGTGCAAATGTGTTCTGGGCCGTCTCTCTTTTTGATAACAAGTGACGCCCTTGGTGAAATATAACGTGACGCCGTCGCGTGTAAACTCCTAAATTCCTTTATGGCCCGTCAAGTGTAAAGTAACTATCCACCTCTTTATCAACAAGTGACGGCGTCACCTAGTGATGGTTGACGCCGTCAGATACTGTTTCCAGCTTGAATTCTTGACTTTGTAGTTTTCTTCACTTTTATGCTCCAAAAACGTCCAAAATGCTTCCTTTTCTAGAATTCCTCTCCAAAGTACCTAAATTGACAAAAGAAACGATTTGAGGTAATATTTGATCATATTATCATGACTTAGGGCTTAAATGACCCCTTAAAAGCGTAACACTTTTTGTCTCATCAAGTACCCTTATACTTGAGATTTGCTTGTCCTCAAGCAAATGTGCTTTTATTCTAATCAAAATACAAGTTAGGGGTCATTTAACATTAATATAAATGTAATTACAACAAATGATCATTCCACCTTAATCAAAATAAGCAAGGAAATCATACACTAGCACCTAACAAATAATGTTTGGATACTCACATCTCTCGGGCGTTATTAATGTATATATCACAAATGAATATGAAAAATACCTTTCACTACCTGTCATAGCACATAGATTACCATAGGCTTGGGAAAGGATTGAAAACCTCCACCACTAGGCGTAAGCACCTATGATATATTATCAAAGAAGGCTTTTCAAGGGTTGTAATGTTAGGTGTACGGATATGATAAACCTGGTTTGTTGGATAAAGGATATTTTACTGGTGGCAAGTTAATCATCTTGGTCAATTACATGTACAATGTGGCGTTGCTAAGCCAAGACTCGACTCAACTTAAGCTAATAAAAACAAAATAACAAAAACATAAACTAAACATAAAAGGAGATGGGATGATAGTCCGTATGTTTTTCTCTTTTCTTTTTCTAATTTTTTTTTCGTTTTTCTTGATTTATTTTGATTTTTTGATCTTTTGATTTTTTTTTTTTGCATACACTATTGCCCTACCATCCAAAATAATACATCATAGGGAAGTCACATTCCCCTTACACTTGAACTTTTACATACTTTACATGTAACTATTCTAATGACTTGAATTAAGATAATCAAAACACTTGGAGTACTTTTAAAACATTTACGCATATATAGGGGTAATAATTTATGTTCTTCCCCATTACTCCATAACAATAGTACTTTACCCATGAGTCCCAATCATCCCAAAACAATATGTACAAGATATGACTCGACTTAGCAACCATGTAATTAATTAGACAATTAACAAAGCGTTTAAACAAATGTTGTGACAATAATGCACTAAAGATGAGTGCACACAAGGTAGACTAAGGAGATTTGGGTGTACATTTGAGGGTGGATTGCAAACAAATTCTTTCTTTAAAGTTAGAAACGAAAAAGATAGGCTCGGAGGGGTGTACTACGGGTATCGTGTACTAAAAATGGATACATCGCAAAGGTGTGGGAAAATTACTTGACCAATGAAGTCAATGTAATTATAATACAGGTGTAAAACAAGGGTTATCCTAATCCCTTTTATCACGTAGTAAATCCTAACTACACGAATGTAGTCTCACTTGTGGTCTCGGGATGAATCACTAACGCATGTTCTAGAATCTAGTACTACCAATAAACTCACAAGCATTAACAATGAATGCTTTTCCTAACAAAACTAGGGGCGAACCTCACATATTTGGGGTGAAAATTTTTGAGTGGTACAGTTTTTGTGCTAGTCATATAACTCCTATCCATGATACGCTTATTAAGACTAAAGTTTCACTCCTATATGTAGTAAAAAAATTTAAATTTGGTGCTAAAATTGCCCTAACAAATATTTCTCTTAGCTTTATTACACACCTACTATTAAACAAACAAAAATCAAGCACAATTGTAATCTCTAAGGAATCTTCATTTACACCCCCCCCCCCTTACACTTAAGCCGAACATTGTCCCAAATGTTCAATTAAAAGTGTAAAAGTAAAGAAAATGAAAGAATGAAGCAAATACTCCCCTTATTCGTTTGGTGTGGATAATGTAGTAACACGGTTAAATCATCCTCGAAGAAAATATAAAACCTTCAAGATTAAAGCAGCGCCAAAAGCTTGATTATCCATGTACATCTTTCTTGTCCAATATAACCTGTTAAATCTGAGAAAACAAACAAGAAACCTCGCGTAAAATCAGCGGTAAATTCTATAAAATTAAATCCTAGAAAGCAAATAAAGATATAATGCTTGTGGAATGAATGTTTACAGATTCCTGGTGTTTATAAATACGGATTTTACGAAACTTTATAATTCCTGGAATTTTCATAAAATTAACACCTGACGTCGTCAGGTTGTAAACCCTGACACCGTCATAATTGATCTGACAAAAATCTTATATTTTTTTTCCGAAAAATTTCTAGAAAAACCTCAAGCTTTAATTCCTGGAATTCCTGCAAAACTTCATTATGACTCATTACAACCATTTGACTCAAACAGGTACTAATATGTATGTTTATTTAATATTGTTATCGTTCATGTTCAATTCGTTATTTGAACACAAATTCGGATTTCCCTTACACTTATCTTTTGCAAAATACCTTTATATATAGTTAATATGAAGTTAAAAACAAAATAAAGCATTTTCACAATTTAATTTGAAACATGAACCATAAACAATAAAAATAAATCATACATACAGAAGCAAATAAAATCAAATAAACAAACACACAAACAAATAAAGCTTGGGTTGCCTCCCAAGAAGCGCTTTTCTTTATTAACGAGTCTTGTAGCTAGACTCAAAGTCACTCTCACGTTTTCCTATTCCACTTTTCAATCGACTCTCTCAATCTTTGAACTATTTCCATGTCAACCTTGTATTGGGGTCTGAGGGTTAAACAATTTTTATAATAAAGACTCCTCTTTTACCATAAAAAATTCATTCCCTTTTTCTTATCTTCTTCGTTAATGTCCTCTATTGCACTAATGTTGTCTCTTTCTAATTGAGGCAGATAACGAAACTCCTTCATTTTATTAGGCATCTGATGACGCTCGAATTATACATATTTTATATAGCGTTATTTGTTAGTTTCTATATGATTTATNCTCCATCAACCTTAATACCAACTTCATTCCCTATACCTACCTCATCACCCAAATCAACATCGTCTCCTATACCTATCTCATCACCCAAACCAACATCAACATCCAACTCAATCTCATCTCCTACGGGCAATGGGTCAACAACTGGTGGGACTGGAACGTGATCGACAGGAACTGGGATAGACATTATACTCTACAAGAGCATAGGAAAACATAAAAACACTAGCCAAATTTTCGCGGAAAACATTTTATAAGTGAAAGCATAATAATGGGAAAAGTCCAAATCAATCACGATATTAAAACATGCATATATAAAGTTTAAGCAATTACCAAGAACAGGAAGTGGCATGGAGGGCTGGCGGCTATCTGTCTTAAAACATTTTGACTCCAAGAAAAAGTTATAGTCGAGTGTGAGCTCGTTCTCTATAAACCTGGCTCTGATACCATTCTGTAACACCCCCAACTCAAATATAGCAGCTAACGTAGCTGGGGGTATTACTCAAATAGAAACCAGGCACATTTATAGTTAACGACCACAACACGGGACATTTATAAATGTTTCAAAAACCATCATTCAAATTACGAACCATTTAGAGTTCAAAGACTCTTAGTCAAAGTAGCAGCGGAAAAGTAAATAGAGTTTGCAGCGGAAAATAACAAAGACACACAAAGGTTTTACGAATGATATGAAAGATAAAGGTTGTAAAGATAGATAAGCTGCCGTGATAGATAGCCTCCTTTAGTCCAAACCACTCCAGCATGCCCAACAATGTGCTCCAAAAGTTAATTAGTAGTGCCTGTAATACATGCTTAAAAGTCAACACAAAGGTTGAGTGCAATCCATAGGTTTAAATAATAAAGTTGAGTACAAGGTTTTAATCATAAGATATAAGCAACATATGCAAATATCGGGTAATCAAGGTAACAACCAATGTATAGAGGCATCCCAGTGCATATAACATTGTTGATGATGCTAAGCTCATGACACGCAAAACGTTAACCAACAATTCATAAGTCGACAAATACCGCGGAATTTCATAATATAACAAATGCCCCCAGGCCAGGTACTTGCCAATTACCCAGCAAAAATCGAATATAGTACACCACAAATTGCCTATCCAGCAAAAGGAGTGGGAGGGTCAATTCCTATAGGCCTATATCCCAGTGAGGTTAATTTATAGACAAATATATATGACGAAAGGCAAAATATCCACCAAAAAATCAACCCTTATCCTTATTTCATATCCCAAAAGTACCGCTTATGCACCAAAATAATCAACCGAAAATAAATAAAATATATCGAAGCATTTTTGCTATTATCCTTCTATTTGCTAGCCGCTAGTAGTATAAAAAGAAAAAATGATGAATAAAGGCAAGAAAAATATATATGCCTAGAAAAAAGAAAAATTAAAGTGAAAAAGTGATGTTGACTAGCAATTGTATGGTTTAGTGAATCAATATGGCTGTAATATCTCTCAAACACAAACACCCAAGTTATCCCATATCCCTGAAACAAAATAAGCCTTATTTTGCCTTCTTTTGATATATTTGTCTGGTGCTCACGCCGCAATGGTTATGTTTACGCATCTTGTACAAGCCTATGGTAGTTTTCTTGATTTATGTCTATGCAAATTGAGTGTTCCCATATAATCACCTTATTGAGCGAAATTATGTGAATTAAAATAAATCCTATGTGAGGCGATCTAGTATGTATTGATGCCATATATGAAATGTCTTTGTCTCTAACAAATAATTTTCATTCAAGAATCTATCTTTCAAAATCCTTAATCTGTTTTGTCGCTTACATTGCTTGAGGGCAAGCAATAGCTAAGTGTGGAGGGATTTGATGACGCTCGAATTATACAAATTTTATATAGCGTTATTTGTTAGTTTCTATATCATTTATAAGGACTTTTGATACTTAATTACATGAAAATACATTGCAGGTCCTCTAGACAAAGATCTTCATGAACCAAGGCAAAATGTGCTAATCCAAGATAATCTTATGATAAAACCTATTCCAAGAGAAAAGAGCGCCGAGCTTCTGTCTCAAGTGCGCCAGTTACGGGGGCGAACATAATCCTATATAATCTAAGTCAAAACAAGGAAAGCACGCCGATCTTATGTCTCAAGCATGCCGGCCTTCAGCCTCTATTAATGACCCTTTGGCTCCAAAAAACTCTTGAAGGCCGCCGTTGTTTATCTCCAAGTGCGCCGACAATCTATGAAAAGCACACCGATCTCTTATTCATCTGTGGCGTACTTCACTACCTGGCCAGTCAACCTCTGCCTATAAATAGAGCCTCATTTCGCCTCATTTACACACCAACACTCCTCCCAGCAACCAACAAAGCTCTGATAACATTCCATCTCGTGTTCCAATCATTGGGTTGATAGAAATAAAGTCAAAGTTCTAAAAACGTTGTAATACTGTCTCGATATTAATTGTGGTGATCGCTAGTAACGGTAGCTTCTTCATTACATTAATTCAGAAAGTATGTTGATCATTTCGTACCATATTACCATTGTAAGCATGATTATTAAAGCCATGTTAGGCTAAACTCCTTATGGTTGCTTGGATATGTTAATATAATAAAGTGTTTGGTTATGGTTATGATCTCTTGTTGATTTCCTGTTTATGTCACGACCTCGCTATGTTATAAACTTATCATCGTTGTTTATCTCTTTGATTATAATTACTATTTGAAAAGGGTCGAAAGATTCGGCTAGTATTTTATGTTTTTCAACATATGTCTATGTATGTTGATCAATTGAAGGAGAAATCGCTTTTGTATTGAAATAAACAATAGAGTGTTAAACATTGCAACTAGTACTTATACTTATTAACCACTCGTTTAAATACTAGCTAACATATGTCTTGAATCACAAACATTACTTGATGAAACGTTATTTTGACGAAAACAACTACTCATTTGTTAAAAGCCATTGAGATCATTATCATATGCCATCACTGAGTTATAAGAACTATCCAAGTAATCATATCTGTCTCATATTTGAATTTCAAGACAACTGCATAAGTCTTCTAAATCATCTTGATTAGTTAATTGATAGATAATAGCAAACCTCAGTCCCTGTGGAACGACCTGGTCTTACCAAAACTCTTTACTATAAACGAGGGTTATACTTTTACCCGTGTGTTTTGAGTAATAAGGAATCGGTAAAATTAGTCTAATAAATTTAAAGCTTTCGAAACGCATCAAAGTTTTTGGCGCCGCTGCCGGGGACTAGTAGTTAAACTCTTGTTAATTGTTTAATCGTTTTTAGTTGCATTTATATTACTTTTCTGTGTTACATTGCAAAAATTATCTACTCTGTCCTAAATAACCGCCGGTTTTCAACTGAAATCGACACTCTTGCACCGCGCTTACGGGAATCTTTTTCAAAGAAGCGCCGCTTTTCTTGAAAACTAAATTAAAAAAAAATCAAACTTCAACCCAGAAGCACGCCGCACTTATCACCTAAGCACGCCGTGTTTATTACCTCAGAGACTGAAAATTGATTCATCCGAAATGAATTTCAGTTGTTCTAATCATCATAAATCCAATATTGGATGGTCACACGATCATCCAACGCAGAACTGATCAGTCCTTTTCCTGAACCTGAAAGAAGAATCAACCAAAGACGTAGACGAAACAAAAGAGTACCAATATCACAAAAAGACTTAAGACCCGAAACTCCTAAAGAGGTAGTTCCATCTGTTGATAATCTCTCTCTTTAGCGATTCTTTATCAAAGTTATCAATCTTCATGATCCAATGGACGAAACTGACCATGAACCTATGTGGGCAAATGAACGAACAGTTGCTCCCACTCCTGGTCCCGCAATAACTCTACCCAACACTGCTAATGAGTTCGCCATCAAAGGAAACCATTTTACCCTTGTTAAAGGAAATAAATTTGATGGTAGAACAAAAACTGATCCACACACACACATTCACGAATTCCTTGGAATTTGTGAACTGTTCAGATACGGAGAAACCAAAAATGAAGCCGTCCGGCTCATGATGTTTCCATTATCCCTAACCGGAGAAGCAAAAACCTGGTTAGATGAACTCGACGAAGGAACCATAGCATCATGGGATGAACTTCGTACCGCTTTTATAAGTCGATTCTTTCCCCAACCTTATTTGACCGACTTCTCGGTGAAATTCGTGCTTTTTCTCAACAAGATCGAGAAACTTTAACCGAATCATGGTTACGAATGAAAGAAATGCTCAGGAATTGTCATGAACATGGTCTAAGTGAAGGGAATATAATTAAAATATTTTACCATGGACTTGACGAGAGTACTCAAGAAGCTTTAAACACTGCTGCAGGAGGAATTTTCCTGTACAAAAACACCAAATCAAGCCTACCAATTACTCGAAGACAAAGTCTTACTCAAACATGATTGGGCTAAAAAACAAAAAAACCCAAATCCGCTCTTCGCAAAACTGTTGCTTTCGCCGATGAAGGCAGTAGTATTTCTGACACTGACAAAATTATGGCTCGAATGGATGCCATGGCCATCAAAATGGATGCTAAGTATAAAGAAATGAAAGAGAAACGAGAATCTTGCAACAATTGTGGTGGAAATCATTCAACCGCAAATTGCAATGATGATGACACACCTATGTCTCGAGAAGAGGAAGCCAAATTCATTCAAACATGTAGACGATCTCGTTTTTACAATGACTATCGTAATCGAGATAATGACAAATGGCGTTCTAATGATAGACCCGATTATAATCGTGATCAATCTCGATCATATTCTGAAGAAAAACCTGATATCCAAAAACAATTGAGTGAATTCATTAAGTCACAACAATCCATGAACACGTTCGTTAAAAACACTTTCAATGATCTCAAGGATAGACTTGAATCCACCACGAGAAACCACCTAGCTTCTATCCAAAATCTAAAAGAAAAATTCGATAGACTTGCTAATAAACAATCTAATAGACCACCAGGATCCCTTCCCAGTAACACTACACCTAACCCAAGAAATATTACTTCTAAGCCTTATCAACCACCACCAGCTCGTCATGAGCATGTGAATGCCATAACAACTAGACATGGTACCTCATATGAACCACCTCCTAATCCTAGTCAAACACAACCTTCGTTTGAACTTGATAGTGAAGAAGAAGATGAACCATCACCTCAGAAAAAGATCAAAACAAAAGATATTCCTGAAACACCTATTTTGAAACCATACAAACCAAAAATTCCATACCCACAACGTCTTAGAAAAGAGAAAATGGAAGCTCAATATGGGAAGTTCCTAGACATGATTCGTGCTGTTCGAATCAATGTTCCATTAATCGATGTTATTGCTGGAATGCAAAACTATGGTAAATTTCTTAAAGAACTTGTTAGTAACAAAAACAAAATAGAACAAATATCCGCAGCCTTTCTAAGCAATGAATCTTCAGCAATAATCCAATGTAAAGTTCCACCAAAATTAGGAGATCCTGGAAGTTTTCTCATTCCGTGTAATTTTGGTAAAACATTCTCTTGTAATGCTTTAGCTGATCTTGGCGCAAGTATCAATCTCATGCCATATTCTCTCTATGCTAAAATTTCTCTAAAAACCCTCAAACCTACTAAAATGAGTGTTCGACTAGCCGATCGTTCTTTTCAGTACCCAGTTGGAATAGCAGAAAATATGCTAGTCGAAGTTGGCAAATTCACATTTCCTGTTGACTTCGTTATCTTAGAAACGGAAGAAGACAGCAAAGTTCCTCTAATTCTAGGAAGACCATTCTTACACATGGCTGATGCAATAATTAAAGTTAAACAAAGAAAACTAAATTTAGGAATTGGAGAGGAAAGATTATCCTTTTCAATTGATTCAGCCATGAAACATTCCTACTCTAATGATGACACATGTTTTAGCATAGACGTCATTGACGAAATTCTCGAGGATGATTTTGACAATTTGCTAAATGAAGAAGTAGATATTCTTCACTCAATTCAAGGAACGATTCTTGAAGAAAAACTCTATGCTGAGTTTGAAGAATTTATTGCCATGAACGAAGAAATTGACACCGATGATGAAGAAGAAATCATTTTTGAACAAATAACTTTCAACTCAAAATACAAAACAAAGAAATCTATTGAAGAACCTCCAACTGATCTCGAACTCAAACCACTTCCTAAAGATCTTGAGTATGCTTATCCCGAAGGAACATCTTTGCTCCCAATTATAATATCTTCTGAACTCCCAAAAAAGAATAAAGCAGATCTACTCACAGTTCTTAAAAATCATAAACGAGCCTTTGCATGGAAAACTTCAAATATTCTTGGAATCTGCCCTTCATTTTGCAAAAATAAAATACAGATGTTGGATGATAAGAAACCAGTTGTTCAAAAACAAAGAAGGTTAAATCCTAATATGCAAGAAGTAGTAAAAAAGGAAATAATAAAACTCCTAGATGATGGAATTATTTATCCCATAGCTGATAGCCCATGGGTAAGCCCAATTCATTATGTGCCAAAGAAAGGTGGTATCACCGTGGTCACAAACGAGAATGATGAGTTAGTTCCTACCAGAACAATCACTGGTTGGAGAGTTTGTATTGACTATTGAAAACTCAATGAGGCTACGGCCAAAGATAATTTTCCCTTACCCTTTATGGATCAAATGTTGGAAAGACTAGCAGGAAACGAATACTTTTGTTTTCTCGATGGTTTTTCTTGATACTTTCAAATTCCAATCGATCCTCTCGACCAAGAAAAAATAACATTTACATGTCCCTTTGGAACATATGCTTACAGACGTATGCCTTTTGGTTTATGTAATGCACCTGCTACATTCCAAAGATGCATGATTGCAATATTTCATGACATGATCGAAGAATCTATGGAAGTTTTCATGGACGATTTTTCTGTCTTCAGAAATTCATTTAAAAGTTGTTTGGTAAACCTAAGTAAAATGCTTAAAAGAGGTGAAGAAGCTAATTTAGTCCTTAATTGGGAATAATGTCACTTCATTTTTAAAGAAGGAATAGTGCTCGGACATAAAGTGTCTGGAGCAGGATTAGAAGTTGACAAAGCAAAAAGCGAAGTAATAGCAAAATTACCACCTCCTACTAATATCTAAGGTATTAGAGGTTTTCTTGGACATGCCGGTTTTTACCGAAGATTTATAAAAAATTTCTCTAAGATAACTAAACCTCTAACAAAATTACTTGAAAAAGATGTCCCATTCGAATTCGATGAAGAATGCATAAAAGCGTTTGAAACATTAAAAGAAAAACTCACATGCATACCTATTATAGCAAGTCTAGATTTGAATCTTCCATTTGAGCTAATGTGTAATGCAAGTGAAAGTGCTGTTGGAGCCGTGTTTGGCCGAAGAAAAGAAAAACACTTTCATCCAATCTATTTCGCTAGTAGAACGTTAAATGCAGCCCAACAAAATTAAAAAATAACAGAAAAAGAACTAATGGCTTTTGTATTTGCATTTGATAAATTCAGATCATATCTCGTTCTATCTAAAACAACTGTTTTCACAGATCACTCAGCCTTAAAATATCCGTTTAAAAAACTAGACGCCAAACCTCGTCTCATACGATGGGTTTTGCTCTTACAAGAATTTGATATTGAAATAAAAGATAAAAAGGGTGCTGATAATGTTGCAACAGATCACCTCTATAGAATTGAGAAACAAGATGGTGATGATGAAGAATTTGAAATAAATGATTACTTT
>LBNU01008384.1:2307-25061 GCA_014162995.1 Artemisia annua
AAAAAAAAAAAAAAAAAAAAAAAAAAAAAAAAAAAAAAAAAAAAAAAAAAAAAAAAAAAAAAAAAAAAAAAAAAAAAAAAAACCCTAAATTAATAAAAACCCCAAATGAATAAAAACCCCTAATTTTACCTCGCTTTAATTTCCTGCCGAGATCTGTATTGAAGCAAGAAATCTGGGTGACCTGTTTTTTTGATCCAAGGACAGTTGATCCACCTAACCCAAAGAAATATATGGATATAGGCAAGTCGGTAACTGTAGATCGCAACATCTGGCAACAAAATAACCACAAAACGAATATAATATTCATTCTACTGTAACGTCCCTCACAGGCAACTGTATCACAGCAGTGCTCATAATTTAAGGTGGGTCGGATTCCGGCTAACCGGCGGTGCGACAGCAACCCAGTCGGATCCTTGGAGAAAGAGAGGTACGTGAGTTAGTGTCAATAGTGACACTCGGGTACCAACATTTACTTCTACAAAATGGGCGTTAAAAAAAACCGGAACCAACCCGAAAGTCAAAGTGAAGGCCCTTTTTTTTCCCGGTCAATTCCGGTAAATGTATTTATTGGTAATATAAAATAAGAAACACATTTTTTTTTTGACCAAGTGCATTTTAGAAAAGTTGAAGATTTTTACAAAAAGTAACACTACATCCAAAATTTCATGAGTATCTAGAAACCCCCATGACCCACTAGTGTAATAAAAGAAATATTTTATTTCAAACCGAAGTGAAAGATTAAACAATCACCATATTTACATATTGAAGTTAAGTAGTTTCCATGAAATACGGCAGACATCTTGCCTATTATCATCTACCTTAATTTCATATGCAGGTGAATTTCTTCTATATCCTGTTAATTGTTACACTTGTATTAATTGTTATTTACTTGTAGTTAAAATTCTTTATTTCACTAGCTGAAATGCTTTATTAAAAAGTGAAAAATTGACTTATGTTTATCTTGAAGCCGTAAGCCTTACTTCTTTTTTTCCGCGTGTATGGTGTTGTATTGTTAGAATTTTGTGATTGTATCTCTACTCGATTTATATATCTTAGTGAGTTGTTACTCAATTGTACAATTTAAATAGTCGACATTACTACTTTATGTTTCACTAAAGTTATCATGGTTGTTGTAGTTTGATCGTCATTTATTTTTTTACATTCGTGAGCCATGCGAAGCACGGCCAAAAAGACTATACTAATATTACAATACATAGTTACATATGACCGAAAAAGACTACTAATATATACATAGTTACATAACCGTCACCAATGCAAAACGGACCCAAATAAATTTGGATCCCCAAAACACCTATATAGGATGGTGGTACCGGTGTACATCATTAGCTAGCTTCATATTTAAAGACAAACTATCGTCCAACGCAAAACAACTACACCAAAGATGTAGACCCGGATAAGATTAGCGAAGTCGACTACGTAAGTACAAGACTACCTAAAAGACATACTGAATTAAAACACGAGCAACTACGTACTGTTCGAACTACATTACTTCTTACTAGCTAACTAGATTTCTTAATGCACAATTGCACGGATGATCGATCATTTTTCACCAAGGAACCAACCGGGATCGTGAGATACTTCTTTTTGGGCAACCGATTCTCCAACATAGCATGAACCTCGGGTACGGACTCTAAAGATAAAGATGTATCCATGCACTAGTTATAATGCCCGCGCACGCGCGGGGTTTTTTTTAAAATTTTTTAAATCATATATTTTTATTTATTAAAAAACAAATAATTTAATATTTATTTTATTTGATTTATGATGTTTAATTATAGTTTTTTATTATTAAAGATAATTATTTAAAAATTTTAATCCTATTGTTAATTGCATCTTATCTATATTTTTTGTATTTATCTTCTACTTGTGTTATGGATAAATATAAAATATATTATCTAATAAGAAAATAATCTTTTTTTCTAAATAATATTATTACTAAATAAGGTATGGTTTAGTTTTTTTGAAATGGAAAATTCCCCACTTGGGGTTTTGTTTTATTATATAAAAGATTTCACAGTGAGATGATATATAAACGCACCAACTAACATAGGTGGTCCTATGCAATCCACACTAAAAGTCCTTCCACTTCTAAGAATGTTTTGCTTCAGGATGAAAATGAAACCTTCTTTTTGTTCTCGAAGAACCACATGCCTTTGGGTTCGTTCGACACTAAAAGAAAAAGTGGTGTTAAAGGTGAATAAAGTAGCAGAAGATGCATGGGATTTACTGAAGTGAAGGCTCAAGTTCTTAGAAGAATTGATAAATTTACACCATGAGATAGGACAATAGCACGGGGTATTAGGACATCTGTTTTCATGTTCATCTTTCTTATTGTAAATAAGTTTCTCTTTGCAACCGTAAATGTGGTTCTTGCATTCACTTATTACCGACTCAATCATCTTCTCCATAGCCCGACAACGGTTAAATGAAATCTTCCCTTTGCATGTAGGGCACTTTCTAAGTACCATCATGCTGCAGTAAGAGCATGCAATGTGCCCATTATCACACTAAAGTCACATAAAAAAAATTGTGTGTCAAATAATGCTAAGAGTAACAAGTTAGTTCTATACAAGCTGTTAATAAATTGTTGACAAAATGCATATTTTGTCACCTGATAGATGTTGCCATGCAATGGGTTATAGCATATTGGGCAATCTAGCAACTTTGGATCGGTTAGAACCACTGAAATTGCTTCACTTGCATTGTTGACCGATGATCGAGTACTTGATTCACAATCGGTACTTGCTGCTTCACTATCGTACCCATCATCTTGTTCCATCATCTCAGCTACCCTCTGCCTTTTGGCTCTGTCCATTGGACCGGGGTCTCTTCTGAAATGTGATGGGTAGTAGTTACTAACAGGGAGCGAGGCTGCTAATACTTAATAATTTCACTTATATACTAGTACAAAGTTGGCTTATTCATCACTCTAAGCTAAATTAGATTTGCCACAACTTAAGTCTATTAGGATTATGTGGCATTCTTAGAAGAAGGCCAACAAGTTTTACTAGCTAGATAATGACATGTATATTTCCACTAACTCACTTTCATGAACACAAATGATAATATACAAATGCAACACCAATATGTACCTCATGTTTGCATGACATCTACCATNAAAAAACTTACAAAAGTTGTTTTAATAGATAAAGAACGCAATAACAAGTTATACTGTAGATAGATTATGGAAACACAAAAACTTTTTCATGATAGTATCAAATACAAAGATAGTACAAGTCTTTAAGTTTATTGAATTTGAGTTTGTTCAATTCGACTCGACTAAGGGGGTTGGCAACCCTTCACTCACTCTTTCTCCTATCACTCACTCCCAACCAATCCCCTTATGCTACATCATTCACTCACTTTTTCCATCACTCGCTCATATTTTTGTTGGCATCCGATCACTCACCTATCACTCACTCAAAAAAAGTACAAACAGTAAAAAAAAACATGTCCCAACGTTCACTTTTTTCTTCCATCCCGTGCGTGAAAGTTTCACGTGGGTGAAGCTTCATGTGCGTGATCAAAGTGATGGCGGCGGTGTTCCCGTGCCTCACCCATCCCTTCCCGTGCCTTCAGACACCCACTGCCAACCCCCTAAGTGTGTTAAAGATCCCATGTATTTCTTTTTCACATGATCTATATGCAAACCTTCAAAGTTCATTTGCCTCCAACAACAAGTCAATAACTCGCACGATTTTCCTTTATTTCATAATGTGAATTACAAAATCAAGAACAACAATTTATTGGGTTAGATAATGAAGGAACAATACTTTAACGAACTACTAAATATGCATCAAAATACCATAGAATCTTACATTAAAGTCCAACTTAATAACACCATATTTCACACCTTGTGGGGTGGACAATGGCTGATGCCAAAATACACCCGGGGTCAAGATGTTTCCGGCAATCTACATCTTTTTTTTGAAATCTCTATGTCGTCGTTTATTAAGGCGTGACCACATTTTCGTGTTGCATATTTTGAAGAATTAAATCTTCATGAACAAGTTAGAACTTATATAGAATTGAAATGATGATGTTTATAAACATCCCTTCGGTTGATGCACTACCCAAAAATGACCACTTTCAAATGTTTTACTCTTAATTAACAGTAAGAGCATTTAACAAATACTCTATTAATTAGAGTTAACTACATTTTGGTCCTTGTGGTTTGCTATGTATTTCAATTTTGGTCCAAAATTTCAAAAAGTTTTGGATTCAGTCCAAAAGTGATACTTTCGTTCCAAGTTTGATCCAATTTTTATGTTAGTTTGACTTTGTTTGACTGTTAAATGTGAGGATATATTTGTCTTTTCATATGTTATATTTAAAATAAACCCACAAACCAACTGCAAACACAATTACCTCCACCCTTTCTACTCTCTCTCTCATTTTATTCAAACAAAAACACCTCTCTATAAAAAAACCTCTTTCTATGTCTAAAAAAAATTGTCTCTAAACTGCATGCTGGGTTAAAGGTTTTTTATGATTTGCATGTAAACCGACTATATCATTATTGGAACCCTAGCTATATGTGACGGATTTAGTAATGATGAAAGGGTTTTTGGAATCGGGTGGAGGGGATGGAAAAAAGAAAAAAGAGAATGATTTGAGTGATACTAATTTCAGCTCGTCGTCTATTGCATCTAGTTTTCCAACTCTCTCTGAGGTGGCTTCTAATGTTCGTGAGAATGAGCATAGGTTAGTTGGTGTTGATGGAAAACTACGTAAACCTATATGTGGGAATCACGTTATGTCTAATGATGATAATGCGAGTTTGAATGCTACTGTTGGTGATGGTGGGGTTACCTTGGACCAACCTGTTGGTGAAGCTGATTTTGGGGCACTAGGATTAATTGTAAATAAGGTTCTACTAACTGAATCTACTAAGGATGTGTCGTATACTAACGATACTGATGACACACGAAATTTGTTTGGTGGGGACTCTTTTGATTTTGGACGTGACACAACACTTAATACTGACCTTAAAGGTGTTGCCTTTTCTTCAAAGGAGGTTGTTACTAGTACTAAAGGGGATGCTTTGCCTACTCATGTCGCTTCAAATGTCAAGACAATAACTGAACCAACGGTTGTTGTTACTGAGACAATCGCTACTGATGTGCCTGTTGTGAATGAGATGGTTAATAGTGGTGTCGAGCCAATTTCGCTACAAACTTTTGGTCATGTGGAGCCGGTTCTACATGATGGTGGTAATGTGACGAAAGTTGATGTGCATGAGGGTCAACCGCCTAATGTGCATGGCATAAATAAGCAGGATCAACCTATTGCTTCTGATTCAAAAGAAGACTCGCATGCGCCTGTTAATACATGGCTGAATGGTGTGAATGATACGCATGTTGATGAACCGTCAAATAATGCGTTGAAAAATAATGCATTGTACACGTTTAATGCGTGTATTGATGCGGGTATGAGTTTTGAAGATGCTATACATGGTTTTGCTAGAGCTTCTATACCGTTAGTTGACAAGGCTGCTTCAGTAAAAAACACTTCAAGTGTTACGGGGGATACGAGTTTTAGTGTTGCTATGAAGTCACAAAATTTTGGTGCTTCTCCTCTAATGGTAGAACCAAATTTTACGGTGGATAGTTCAAGTGCCTTGAAGCAGCCTACTACGAGTGTACCTAATGTGAAGCCGATTTCATATGTGGGTGCTACGTCTAGTGATCCTAAGAAGCAAAAGTCTAACTTTCGTAGGCTGGAGTGTAGTAAGAAAACAAATGTTGTGGATCTGTCCGTGCCTATCAAAGTGGTTGAAGAGGTAAATTCCATTTGATAATACGTTATATGGTTATTTTCTTGGTAAACGTGTTGCTTTTCCGGTTGTTGATTACTATGTGCGTAACGCGTGGGCCAAGTATGGTATACAAAAGGTTATGATGAATGCAAGCGTAACGCGTGGGCCAAGTATGGTATACAAAAGGTTATGATGAATGCAAAGAGGTTCTTCTTCTTTAAGTTTTCCACTCAGAAAGGTGTTGAAGATGTGCTTGAAAACGGGCCGTGGATGATTAGGAATGTGCCTATAATTCTTAAAAATTGGACTTTAAACACTAATTTGCTCAAAGAGGATTTGACCAACAACCGATGTGGGTTAAATTCCATGATATCCCCTTGCTATGTTCTCTGATGATGGTCTTAGTCTTCTAGCCACATTGATTGGTACGCCGAAAATGTTAGATGCTTATACTAGTCAAATGTGATTGGAATCCTGGGGCCGAAGTAGTTTTGCTAGGTGCTTGATTGAAGTTAAGGCGGATGAGGTGCTTAGGGAAAGCCTTACTATTGAGATACCCTTACTTGATGGGACGGGTTCGACTATTGAGAAGATTCGAGTTGAATACGAGTGGAAACCGCCTCGATGTGATACATGTAAGCTTTTTGGTCATACTCTGGTTGATTGTCCTAAGTTTGTTCCACCTCCTACTCAGCCTACACAGAGTGTAAATGATGGTTGTCAAACGGTCAATTACAAGAACAAGGGTAAGAATGGTGGTCAAAGTGGTTCGGGTAAAGGAGGTTTTAGTAAACCTGCTATGGGTCCTAAGTTTAGGTATCAACCTAAAGCGCCTCCTCTTGAACCCAAGAAGGTGGATACTACAAAGAAGAAGGCCGTTGATGTGGCTAGTACGAGTGGTAAGAAGATTACTACATCAAACCAGTTTGATGCCCCTCATATGGATGATACTGATGACTTTGGTATTCCTACCAATGAAGTGACTAAGGATGTGAATTCTCGTATTCCAAAGGAAGCTAAGGAGGAAGGATCTTTAGAGACTGGTAATGCATCACAAGAACCGCTTGTGAGTGATTTATGGGAATAAAGGAGGTTGGTTCTACTCCTATAGTTGAGAAGATTGGGGAGCTTGAAAAGTTACTTATTGATGGGAAAGCTACTCTTGTGGATGATGATGGTCATCCTATTCAAAAGGTTGATTATCCGGGGTCTACTTCTTCTCCTAAAAGGGTTAACCTATTCTCTAAGGTGGGGGAGATTGTTGTTTTAGACAGTGATGAAGATGAGGTTGTGAATACTTTTGATGAGTCCATGAACCTATTTGGTGGTGGTCATGATCGTGAAGATGATTATGATGACTATGCGGATCAGGTCTACGATCTTCCAGGGAATTTGGATGCTTTATATGACACGCATGGTATCAAGCTCCAAGGTCTTTGTAGAAAGTAATTTTTTTTCATAGGAGTCTAATGATATCTTTTGAGTAGTGGTTTTTTCTTATTTAGAGAATTGGAAGTATCTTGTTATGTAAGCTTTTCCACCTATGTAATTTCTTTTTGATAGGTTCGATATAAGTCGATAGTAATTCTCTCTCTTGACCAGTGGTGGAGCCAGAAAATGTGATTACGGGGGGCATCGAGCAACAAGAGGGATATATTACATCTTGGGATCTGTGAACATGTCATTTATAACGTAATATTAAACAAGTCGGATAGGATTTATAACTAATTTAAATAATCGATTATTCAGTGATCTACTTGTGTATATGGATGTGATTATATTAACAAAATAACAAATAATATGCTCATAAATTCATATTATGCATGTATATCCAATTTGTTGAATTATAATAACTAATTTCCTAACTTATAATATCATCATACTTCTTATGTTTTTATACATATACATCAGTTTAAGTGAAAAAAGATATTGTATTACACATTTATTTTCTTTAGAAAAATCTATGAAGCCTATACATAAATAGGTAAATATGCTCACGCCCATATTCACTACATACTTACTTCTTATTCGATATACCGACTTGAACACTTCTCAATATCCTACTTTTGTACATTCCCTGTTACCTTCACGTTTCTCCATGTTTTCTGGTGAAACTAAACCAATGGAAAATATCTTTTCACATTAGAGGGCACTTATATTGTTCCAAACCAAAGAGCAACAAAGGCACTTCTATTATTTGGCAGAGGACACTGGACTTGGTTAGGGGATCCCCCCTCCCCCCAACTACTTTCAACGTAGAATCTGCCCCTGTTTTTGACAATTTCTTTGCTTCTTTATCATACTTTTACACTTTTTACGATTAAAGAAAATAAATAAACAAAATCTATGTGATAATGTGATCATTGTTATTCGATATAAAAAAAAGCACGTAAAAGTGAAACTTCAAATCATTGTTTTTTTTCCCCATTTTTTTCTCCACTTCAACGGTTATGCATGTAGGTTCAAATATGAAAATATTATATCATCAAATCAGTTCCTTGATAGCTTACATTCCTCAATACATTTTGACCCTTTCATTTCACAAAACTAAATACAACAACCCCAAGAAGTCCATAACAACATAATTAAAAAATGAACCTAACGGTCATTAAGTGAATTGGCACCAATCCAAGTGATGGGCCAATGATGACGCCTAAAGTTCGGAGGAGCTTTTCTTATGCATACTTGTATGGAGATTCGTCCAATATATATTGGTAGCTTGGATGTGATGGACAAACGAAACATACCGGGGATATGCTGTTGCCAACTAGTGAACACATATGGTGCATCCTCTATGGACATATATGTCTCTCCACATGTTGCATTAAGTATATATGCAAATGCATTCTCAAACGATTTTGGACCTATGCAATCCACACCAAACCTTCGTTCTTCCCAACTAATGTCGTGGTTAAGGATGAAGATGACCCCTTCATTTCGTTCTTGAAGAAAAATGTGCCTTTGGCTCATAATAACTCCAACATAGAACGGGGTGTCATAGGTGAATAAAGTAGAATAAGATGCATGGTCGTTGGAAAAATGTTCATATAAGTTCTTTGATGAATTGACATAGTCGCATGATGATAGAGGACAAAAGCATGATATGTAAGGACATGTTTCTTCGTGTTTGGTTTCGATCATATGGTAAGCTATTAATTCTGTGCATCCAAACTTCTTGTTTTTGCACTCCACCTTGATTGATTCAACTAGCTTCTCCATAGCACGACAACGCTTGGAACCAATCGGCAAACGACATGACGGGCACTTGTTCATTGAGTTCTTGCAACAAGAGGGGCATATTACGTGTCCATTATCGCACTGTATAAAGAACATATGATTAGTATTTCTGTTTGAATAAAAAAAAAACTATATAAATTGCACCGGCAACAATTTGCATACTAAAACTCAATTTATTTTCATACACCAACAACAATATTTTTGTAACAGAGATTCAAAGTAACATTTTGTTACTTCCATTAAAAAAGGCATATAGAAAATATCTTCATAATAATTTATATTTAACAAGTTGTTATATAATTAGAACATAAAATCAACATGGTACATTATTTAAATTTATTTAACTTTGTAGATAGGTATTTATATCTTCAAATATATTTTTCGGTAAAAGGGAAAATATATCTTCAAATATACTCCTATTAAAATAACTAAAATATATAACTAAAGTTATGATGAATTTAAATTGAACTGAGAATAAAAAACGATAAGAACATAGATATATTTAAATAGGTGCTAAAAGTATGAGGTGCATTAATTATAATACGACAAAATATGATGTAATAGTATTATTTAAGAGCATTAACATATATCTTCTAATGAAACCTCAAATATTATATGCATTAAAACAATGTCTATATATACACTCTATATGCATGAAACCATATTCTATATATGCATTAAAGTGGTGTAATATTATGGTGGTCCACATTATTCACAAAAACATATTACACCATGTTTGGTAAAATATTTACAATGTCAATTTCATACACTATTTACATCGATGGGTTACAGCAGATATAATAAACACTTTGCATTATATTTGTAACACTATTATTTATGACATAAATCTATAATTAATAACTTAATTTATTAAAAAAGATCTACAGTAAAAGTTTAATTAAGTTTTAGAAATATATCATAAAACCTCTTAAGTTAATACACAATCAAATATGATATTATGAAGGTTTTTATTTTACATTTTAGAAGTCATTAATCAGTAATATATTTATTAAATGATGTAAATCACATCAAGTATTATAACAAATTTATAACTTTTCAAATTATGTTTTAGTTTGTGATAAAAAGTTTAAATATAAAAATATTTCATTGACACCAAGAGATGAAACATAAAAATCAGTGATATAGTTTTATATCTATCTATGATAATATGAGAATATGAATACATAAACAGTAAAAAAAAAGTTGTAAAAAGATTTTTTTATTAAAGGTCGGGGAGTAACAAATTGGTGAACATACGTTTTAGTTGTGATTAGGGATGAGCACGGTACCGGTACCGTACCGATCCCGTACCGAATTAGTGGTACCGATTTTTTCCCGAGCATAAATTGTGGTACCGGTACCGTACCGAACGGGATTCGGATAACGGTACCGGTACCGGGAAATCGGGATTTTCCCGTTTTTTTTTCGGGAATATCCCGATTTGGTACCGGTCCCGTACCGAATTAGTGGTACCGATTTGTTTTCCTCCTTATTTCGTAGTACCGGTACCGTACCGTATATCAGGAATCGGTACCGTTTCGGTACGGTACCGGTACGGTTCCGGTTCGGTTCCGGGATTCGGTTCTAAATGCTCATCCCTAGTTGTGATGAAGAGAAATTAGTGAGTTTATACACGACTTTTTATTTGTTACTTCATATGTCTCACTTTTACTTTCCAGCAACAAAAGAATAGTAAGAAAATGTAATAAATATTGGATTTGACTAATTAAATGACTTTTTATTTTGCATTTAATGTATTATTTTCTTCAAAGAAAAAGTAAAGCCCTCTTAATAGTCGAAATAATTAAATGAAGGTAAAAATAGTAAAGTGTTATTTGTAATTGACCCTTTTTAATGAAAGAAGACAAATTTTTGAAGACAAGAAAAATAGTAATGTAAACAATAATAATAGGAAGGTAGTATCTAAAACAATCTCTCAATAATTTTTTTTTCGTCCTTCAAACCATATCATAATACATATCGATACCATTTTCAATTAATTTACACATATTAGTGTCCAAAATAGTTTTTAGCTAAGTATTTGTTGACTTAAAAATTGTAATTATTTTATGTACGCATTGTAATCAAAATAGATATAATATAAACATCTCTTGGAAATCCAAGTTTTGGATCTAGATAATGTAAATATTTTGTTCTAGATGTTTAATGAAAAATGGTTGTAAATGTGCATGTGATTTTTATCATCTTTAAACAAAGTACAAAACATGGCTTTGTTTGAACAATTGATCTTAAACAAGTAGAAATCATAATAATAAAGTATAATACCTCATAGATTGGGCTCCGTAATGGGGAGAGACAAATTGGGCAATCCATAAGATCCGGGTCAGTGAGTTGCACCTGAATCATGTTAGCCATAGATAAACTTTTTTTTTGAAAAAATTAAAATGTAAACAAGGTGATGGTGGAGAGTGGTTGTGACTAACAATAGTATTGTAAATTTTATCCCAAGACTCATTGAATATTTATAGTGAAACTTGCAAGAGTCTTTTTGGATAATTACATTGTGCTACACTTTGCGGGTTGTTGCCATGTAATTTTAAAATTAAATAGGCCCAAACGATAGAAATATGTTAAACACCTAGTTAATTAATTCACACAAGGCGTCATGGAGTAGAATAAAAATCTTATCAAACCTTTAAATTACATATCTTAATGGTTATGAAATTAATTGTAAAAAGAAAATATGTGTGAATAAGTTTTAAAATTGAGATAAAAAAAAAGCTTTAAAATGAAATTGAAGATGTATAAAAATATTTTACTAGAATGTGATATTTTAAATTTTATTTTTCGCAACGTACATGATAGATCTGAAATGACAACGATGATTGATGATCACCGTTTACACAATGGTAGCAGATGCGGGTGGTAACGCTTGTACATACATCACCCACTTCGTACATTCCGTTTTCCTCCATGTAAAACCAGTACAACCACAATGTCTCGTGTTTGATAGTTATCAATTAAAACGATACCAAATTGATAATAACAACATAGTGTAATATAATGATTTATATGTGAAAAATTCGAATAAATTTGCATAAAGGTAAGATGTTTTAACTTAACAAGAAACTTACAATCGAAATCCTATGAACAATGATCGTGATATGATATATTGTTTCATTTAAGACTGATATCTTCAAATCAAAGTGAGATTCTAACAAACTAATTTTTTTTGTCGCCGCACTCATTCTCATATTTTGAGATTTTAATGAGTATGCATATACCAAAATCATCTTTTTATACTTGTTTAGTATATTTGTTTGTAATGACTGTCATAGTAAAAAGATATTTCATATTAAATGATTAAGTTGATCGGACGGCTATTATTTGTAACTCTCATATATTTAGGGTTCACATAATGTGGGCTGAAACTCGTCTAAATCCTCGTAGCCCACGGCCCAAAGACTCTGTCGACATACACTACTCAAGAATTTGATGGATCTCGAGATATTTTATTAGGACGATTTATCATAAAGATATTTCACAAGGAAAGTTAGTTTTAAGGACATTTTGATCGTGTTAGCTTAATTAGTCCGTGGGGTCGTGCTACTATATATTCATACTTGTCTTGTTTAGTTATAGGGATGAGCACGGTACCGGTACCGTACCGATCCCGTACCGAATTAGTGGTACCGATTTTTTCCCGAGCATAAATTGTGGTACCGGTACCGTACCGAACGGGATTCGGATAACGGTACCGGTATCGGTACCGGTACCGGTACCGGGAAATCGGGATTTTCCCGTTTTTTTTTCGGGAATATCCCGATTTGGTACCGGTCCCGTACCGAATTAGTGGTACCGATTTTTTTTCCTCCTTATTTCGTAGTACCGGTACCGTACCGTATATCAGGAATCGGTACCGTTTCGGTACGGTACCGGTACGGTTCCGGTTCGGTTCCGGGATTCGGTTCTAAATGCTCATCCCTATTTAGTTATTATGTTTTTTTGTATGTATCCGATATACAAACTTGTATACTTAATTTTGTAATTGGATCTGACTAGTTCAAATTGTATATTTTGTGATTTTTACATGATATCAGAGCAATAAAAAAAAGTTCATTTTTTCATTGGGTTGATGGGGACGTAAAAGTTGTATGTAAGTTAATGATAGATGGTTTGATTAATGCGGGAAAACAGAGGATTGGCGATAAAGACGTCTTGTTGAAATAATAATAACAATAATAATGATAAAGGTAATAATCTTATTAATATTATTTTTTAAAAAGAAAACGAAAAATGGGATATGGACTTTTTTTCATTTTATATTATGTAACTAGACACTACGCGTAAGAAAAATTGGATTGAATATGTTACACGTCGTAGAAATTAGAATCGGAATTTACTTAGTTAGAGATGCATATTATATTTTGACATTGAAATTTGAGTTAGTATTGATATTTGTATCAGCTTTCATGAGAATTTGAATCCACTAGTATACTTTGTTTGTATGGTTTAATTATTGTTGGCAAAATATGGTTGTGTTATCATGAATAGAAACAGGTTAATTGATTTGGAGCTATTTTTTAGGTTAATTTGAATGATGGGCTAAAAAAATATATGATTTGGTGATTTAAGGTTATGAATCTGAATGGTTTTTTGAATAATGATTCAACAAAAATGGTATCCGATTGTGTAAGTGTTTTTTTGATGGATTTTGAATGGCATTGATCTGCTACTGGAAATCAGGAGATGATTTGGGGTTAATGATGCCAGGTGGGGTTTCCACGTATTTAATTTGCTTAGGTGACTTTAGTGACTCGTTCTTGGTTGCCAAGTGACATATGTGACTTATCAACTTCCTCTATTATATAAATATGGGGAGATACTTCTATACCTAACAAATCTCATTCACCACCATTCAAGCTCACTCACTCCCTCATTTCCCCTTTCTATATACACGGCTGCAACAACACATAGGGCAAGGGAAATCAAGCTTTGGTTAATTGGTTTAAGTATTGGTTTAAAAGTCTAGGGTTTGGAGTTGCTAGTTTTGGGTTTTCATAAATTTCCTTTGGGTTCTTGTTCACTAGTCAACACCCATACTTTATAAGCATCCATGTACCCATTTCATAATTATTTTTACAATTAACATCTCATGTCATTTTTATATCACCTTTATATGAATTGTGTGTTGAAAATTTGAGTTAAAGTTAAGTTAGAAAACCTTAGTTGTTGTCCAAATTTTCAGTCGACTACTGTGATATAGAAAACCACTTTATAAATTTTTTGGGAAAAGCCATTTGGCACACATTTAGATATAGGTCTTAGGTAGTTCTCTGTCGAATTTCATAATTTTTGGAATTGATTTGGTACTATTTAAAAATGATATGCAATCGGTTGTCAAAATCAACGACAAGATGAGTTCCAAATTTCTGACGTAAAAAGTACCATCTTAGGAGTAGTTTGGCATGTTGAGTCTTTTGAACATTTTGGAGTTAAGATCCTAACTTAAATTTAGCAAGTTGGGTCGAGTCACGAGGTTAAGTAACAAAGGAGATATGACCAAATGAAGTTTGGTACAGATTACTAGAAAATAACAGCTTTGACACTTGTTTGGAAAATAATTGCTGTAGAATTAAGATGAATGGCCAACATGTTTGGAAAATAGACTTAAAAACAATAAACTTAGGCTTTTGAACTAAGTGATTTCGTTAGAAATGTGTTAACAGCAGATCCGGATTTAAATAAGTATAAACCGACATTTAAACGTGTCTTCACAAATCGATGTCTTGAAATATTGAAAGTAGACATATTCACCTACGTTTAGAGTGTTTAACGGATAATAACGAGTTTGAAACAAAATTGATACGCTCATTTAAAGTCGGGGATTAAAATCAATAAAACTTGTTTTAGAGTTTTGAAAACGTAAATGTATTTAACTCATTTTTCTTAAATTTTTGATGTAAGTAACTTCATGAAACTACACAACAAGTACACAAGGGTGATAACACTTTGTAAAACTCATGCATATAGTACATATAATATCGTTCCTAAGACGGCTTATTTCTTAGGTTGCGGTTAAGATTTCTTTGCACGTTGGGCATTGCTATTTTCCCAATTGTAATATTTGTTGAGGTGAGTTCTCGTGGCCCCTTTTCCTTATATCTCTTGAGAGAAAATGATACTCAAATTCTATTTATGAAATGCTATTTCAACGATACTCAAAAACTATTTAAAATACTTTTTCACTATGCTAATCACTTGTTTCTTTGCTCAATTTATGTGCTTATAATTGCGTACGTGAATTTTGTAACCCTTTTTACTAGTATTTTCTTTGGGGGAAAATGATACTCAAATGATATTTTACATGTTTTTATGCTGTGATACACTATTTTTATAATTTTGACAAGATGTGTGTTTTGATTGCAATATGTGCCTTATTGTGTGGATTCAATTTGTGTGACTTGACTTGACTTGACTTGACTTGAATTGACTTAACTTGACTTGACTTAACTTGACTTGACTTAACTTGACTTGAAGGTTAGGATGTATTGATTGTAATACTTGGGTTGACACCCTTACCCTTCTATTTCCGTAAGTTAAACGAAGGGTGGATACACTCCGGTCAAGAGGTTAGGACGTATTGATAGTAATACTGGGTTTGACACCCCCCACTCTTATATTTATGTGAGTTAAACGAAGGGTGAATACACTCCGGTAAAGTGGTTACGATGTATTGGTAGTAATACTTGGGTTGACACCCCCACTCTTATATTTCTGCGAGTTAAAGGAAGGGTGAATATAATCCGATCAAGCTATACGTATACGCCATCATGAGTTCAGTTGTTGCTAAACGTGTGATTTTATTTGGTGCTTGTTTATGCACATCTTACTCTCTATTTTTATACATGTTTTACATGCACAACAAAACGCGGTTTTCACTTTAAATTTGCAAGCTCACAACTATTATGTTGACGTTTTCGAGTATCATTTTCAGGTGATTATCAGTAATATTTTTGAAAGCACTTGCATTGAAGTCATCCACTGTCCTCATTTCAAAAGGTCGTGTTAATTGGATTAAGAGATTTATTTAAGGACATTGTTTTAACAAATCAAGACTTATGTTTTGGATAAAGATTTTATGTAACGTTATAAACTTATTTCTTTAATAAGTATGATATTGTTTTACTCTCTTATGTGATGTTTCGAAACGTCGCACTTCGTGTTTTCGCCTTAGACGGGATGCTTGTGTGCTTATTTACGAATGAAACACGAAACACTTATATTTTGTTTCTTGGTATGGTTTTGATCGATCGAACCCGACAAGGGGTTTGAACCGATATCATCCTAAGAATATCATTATATATACTTTTACAACTTGTGCTCCAAGACAAATAAACACCCCTGGCCATCATATTACACGACTGACTATAAGCCCACAAGGGTTCACTGGGCTTGTTCGTGCTTCTTGCTAATTAGTCCATTACCAATAATTAAATCAGACCGTTAATTAAAACATGCGTCTAATGAATAATTAACAACCTATAACTCATTTCGTAAACATATTACTCCCTCCGTCCCAAAATAAGTGTCTGGTTTGACTTTTCAGAGTCAAACTGGTTCAACTTTGACCTTAACTATTTTTGTGGGTGTTATATAATAGTTGATGAAAAATATATAAATGGATTGTGTTTTAAGTGTACTTTTGAATGGTATAATTTTTCGTCAAGTATTCTATACCACATAAAAAATATTTAAGGTCAAAGTTGAACCAGTTTGACTCTGAAAAGTCAAACTGGACACTTATTTTGGGACGGAGGGAGTAATATTGTTAACATCAAAAATGATAGATGGGCCTAATAAATAGGTCTAACCGTGGACCTACCGCATTAATAACTTGTACATTTATCAAATGTACAAGTTATTAATGCGGTAGGTCCACGGTTAGGCCTATTTATTAGGTCCATGTATCACATCTCAATTAACATATGTACAATAAATATATTAATTACATTATCACATGTTCTTTATGTGCATATGTGTGTGCTCCCAATAGGCTCACGTATTCCCAACCGTATATTTATTTGTGACACAGATATATCCCAACAGATCTATCATAAGAAGTGAGAAATATGATCAAGCATGAAAAGATCTATATGTCCATACACCACATGTTTCTGTCCCATTGCTTCGTGTGGTTTTGCTGATTCCTTTAAGAACTTGATAGACGATACATCTTCTGCTACTTTTTCACTTACAATGCAACTATACAAGCCTTCTCTTTTGGTGTTGTAAAGAACCAAAAACGTATTATTTTTTAAGAAGGCAATGAAGTTGTCATCTTTATTCTCAAGCATACTTTTCAAAAAATATGGAAGGCTGGTTAGCATTCATTGTATTCGACTATCAATGTCTATTGTAAAAAGCACTGAATTTTAATTAAACTAAAATAATAGGAGGAATATAACAATAAGGTCCTCAAGGAAGAGAACCTATTAGAACCAATCAAATAATTACAAAATTCAAAGCTTATTGGTGATTTTAGTGTCATCGAACAATTTATGTAAGAACCGAGACGTGTTTTTAAGTTAGCAACGGGTCTTGATATTTTTAAATATAACCTGGTCTTGATATATTTTACTAACAGAGACCGGTTTAGAATATAGAAACCGGCTTTGATTCTATCTTGTTGGGTTGAGGGGTTTGTCGAGACTTTGGTCTTTTGTAGAAAGGTCTATATGTTAGGGTTTATATTCCTATTTATGTAGTACTGCATATAGGGATGAGCACGGTACCAGGATGAGCATGGTACCAGAATGGTACCGAACCCGTACCGAATTGGTGGTACCGTTTTTTCTCGAGCATGAAAGTGGGTACCTGTACCGTACCGGATGGGATTCGGGTACCGGTACCAGTACTCGGAACCGGAAAATCGGTACCTATACGGTTCTTCCGTTGTTTGTTAAACCAAAAAGGATTCCAGAAAATACAACAAAAAATAGGAAAAAAACAAGCATTTTCAAGCGATTTCAAACCATGACGTGGCATAAAACGCAACCAACATTTACATAAATACATCATCAAGATAGTCGTAACATTCACATTCAAAAACTTTTAAAATAGGTTTGGGTTTAATTTTTGGGAGGGTTAATGAAGGATCTATAGTTGCCAAAATAAGTTTTTTCGAACGTTTGGTTTCTTTTCATATGTTTTACATGACTATTGTTGACATAAAACAGGTCAAATGGGTGTTTGGATAATTTATTTAATTCAAAAAACATGACTACTCAAATTTCGGGATTTTTTCAGTACTTCCCGCTTTGGTACCGGTACCGTATTAGTGGTACTGAATTTTTTTTGCTCGATTCACAGTACCGGTACCGTACCGTGTATTAGCAGTCAGTACCGTTTCAATACGGTACCGGTACCTTTCCGAATCGATACCGGGATCCGGGTCCAAATGCTCATCCGTAAGTGCATATATAGTTTACTTTTATTATAGTTAACTCGAAGAGGAGAGACTTTCTCAAAACATTTTAGAACACACAATGTTATCAAAATGAGATCCGCGATAACAAATCAAAGTCATGATGATGTGGTTTATTAATTGGTCCAAGAGTTAATATTTGACCATACTTGTATGATGTACGCATTTGTTTGTTCTTGTAAGAAATACACGTACTTTAGATAATCCATTTAGTTATACCTTTGCGCATATGTTCTCTGTGTCTACGTATTTATAATTATGTACACTATACATGCAAAATATAACTTTTGATGTCTATCTATCTGGATACATCTCCATTCTTTCGTTTGAAAATCATTAACTGTCATTTTTATTATAAACCTAATCAGTGACCAATAGTATCCCATGTGATATTCATTAATTAACGTTTTGATGATCATATGGTTGAACAGTAATATGTATCTATCGTTATCACATTATCATCCATCTCTTTGGTATTTGACTTAATTAACTTTTTATATTCATGATGACTAGCTCATGGTTTGAGTATACTATAAAGAGATTATAAGATACATATTACAAGAAATAACCATATATATGATGTAGTTCAAGTCATTACCAATAAGTTTTTATATGGAAAGCGGTTTTGGGTTCAAAGGCATCAAGCCAGGAGCTCATTTTTCGATTCTTGATCTAAGGTTTTCGCAGTTGGATATAAGGATCCAGTTAGTGAATACTCGGAGCGTGTTTAGTGAAATTCGCTAACATGGAGAATCAAATATTTAAAAAAAAAAAAAAAAAAAAAAAAAAAAAAAAAAAAAAAAAAAAAAAAAAAAAAAAAAAAAAAACAACTCGCTATGATTTTGGTTGCCTGACCAATCTTTATATAGAGTTGGATAATTGACCCAAAGAGTCATTATAGGCAAATTGTAACGAAGTCTATCAATTCACGTACACCAAAGAAATGCAATGACATCAAGACTAGTAAATCGTAAGAAAAAAGGCCGAACTTACTATACGGAATATCATGTTAACTGAAACTGATCAACGTACCGTCTAGCACACTCACATGACCTATCTCACATCGTTGAATATCATGTTGTGTCGTGGATGAGATAGCAGTTGCCATTATTAGTAGTGATCGAATATACAAAAACAAAGACATATAGAAATCAATACATTAACAGCGATTGAACAGGATTGAGCAAACCAGTACACATTGCGTGAGAAACTTAGGCATGAGGGCACACCTAACACGGAAGAGCGCAGTAATCAAACCCAATAACAAGATGACCAAGTGAACTCAAAGTAGTTGGAAAACGATCGTAAAAGTAAAGTAGGACCAACAAGTTAGGCTCCCCTCATCATAACAAACGATTATTTCAATCAGATCATTTACTCAAATAGCTTTCGATATTTTACAAACAATTAGGATCATAACCCCCACTACTACATTTTCAGCTTTTAGCGACGACATATAGGTCGATTATGTCATCGCTAGAACTTTAAAATGAATGGAGCAAGCAACAAGTTATACATTTTTGCAGTAAACCATATTTTTTTTTTTTTTTTTTTTTTTTGAATTTCAAAATGAATGGTCGCGATAGACTGACGATCTATCATAACAAAAGTTACATCTATTTTCAATTCCATTGTATTCGGACTGCACATGACAATATAATGCATTACTTATTGAGTTATTGATGACTGGTCATCTGCAATCTCAAATGATGATACTGAATGCTTTTCAAACGCTTCATTAATCTTACAGTTCATTATCTATCAAACATGGCAGAGTTTTTGTGTGTGTTGTGGGGGCTATTTGGTAATTTTTATTTACTCTAATCGGAATGTGTTTTCTTTAAATGCATGCATGCATGATGTAAAAGGGGTCTTTATCAGCCTTATATTTTTACAAGCTGCATGTTATTGACGCCATCCACCTCGAAACAACGATATTCTAGTTTATATCAAATCTAAAGACACTTTTTTTTATGAACACCACTATCCACTAACCACTTAATTAAAGGTCTCCTACTAGAGTAGTACGTGATGACTTCATTGTCATCAAAACTTATCTTGTAACGTTTACTTTTACAAAAGAGCATAAAAGCAAACAAGAGCATTGGCCTTCGTTTTGTAACAGAGCCGATGGTGTATAGCTCATTATCCATTCTTATATGCGCAAAAGATTTCAAAGAAAACTCCGATTAAGTTTTATCCTCTTGTTTCCAACTTTAGTAAAAAGTAGTCGGCTTAAAAGTTAATTAGTTATAGGCGGATCTTGTGGCCCATTCGAGCACTTGTATTACGTATATGCGAAATAAAGGTAGTCGCTAGTAATAACTTTGAGGCAGTATCAACTTTGCATGTGTTTAAATTTAATCATGAGTGACGTGGTCTTACTTCATTTCTTTTTCCACATCAGATAAAAGATTATATTAGACAAAAACAAGCAAAATTTTGAGGAGAGAAAGATTCCACAGTATTGTTAATTACAAGCTTTCAAATGATCATTGATCTAAGCACAAGGATTGTCTGTATAACAACATCGAAACATAGTTTCAGTTGACCTGAAAGGCTGAAAGGGTATTGAGTTATAATTCGATTGATAAGAATATGGGTTTATATCGATAAGAAAGGGTATCGAGTTATAATTTGAGGATCCGTATATGCTTTCCTTGCTTTCGTCAACCATTTTGTTAATGAGCTTCGTCCACCTATGGCTCTGCCGATCACTTCTCTTTGTTCGTGTGTATTCTTTGTGATTGAGCTGCATAGATGGTGGCGATAAGCTTCTCCAGGAGTTGGTTGTGTTGGTCTTCTATTTCAAGGAGAGACAAATGTGTAGTATCTTTTTCTTGGTGATATTGAATGGAAGTTTCAATAAGATTTACTAGTAATAGTTAATTGGATGGAGGGTTATTTGGTAATTTTGTAGGGGTAATTAAGTTGACTCATTGACTGTGTAAATAACGTGAAGGACTGTATCTTAAACGTATACGATGAAAAGGTTCATCTTGACCATTTGTACTTTCTTTTATATTCGATAAATGTGTTAACGCTTTTTAACTCAAGCTTTAGCTTATTTTGCGTGATATAATTCATGATTAGATGTATCTAAATGTGGTACCTCCCATATACATGCAAGTATGTTTGACCGTCAATCATTACGAACTTCATAATACTATTGATTATCGCACATGTATCGCTGGTGCATTGCGCCTCTAACATGCTAGGTTAGTTAAAGCACAATAATTTTATCTAGTGTAGTTAATGACAAAGTGAAAACTAAACTCTTCAACAAAACTAAACTCCTCAACAAAACACGTTTTAGAGAAAAACGTGAGATTAATATATATACTTCATTTATATTTCTAAACTTGACACGGTTCTAGCATTCACTTAAAACTTGAGAGAATCTAGATCCATACAAATAATATTCATCTCTATTATTTCCTTCATCGAAATTCAACGAGTAACTAACAGCATCATATCGATATACAAAAGGCTTTGAGGACCCATATATGCTTTTCTTGCTTTCTTGAACAATCTTTTTCATAAGCTTCTTCCACTTCGTGCTCCGGTTTCTGCTGGCTCTACCACTTGGGAACTCTTCATGGTCAGAGAGAGATGAAGTTGACGAACATTCAGAGTCGTCGAATGATTGTTCTTCGTTAATTGTGTGATTGACTTCAATTAAAGTGGCCATTTTCTAAATAGGCAAATGATATGTTTGTTGTGAATTAACTTTTGATATGATGAATGGATGTTAAGGGCAGATTTTATAGTTGGGTTCAAGAGACTATTTAGTAAATGCTTTACTATTTGGTGGAAAAGGGTTGTTATATCGTCAGCTTAGGATCTTTACACATAGTTTTGACGACACTTCAAAAGCTTGTTTTGATGTTTTAGGTTATTTCCTAAAAAGTATTCCTATAGTCACATTACACGTCAAAATATGTCTTACCCTTTAGTTTCTAACTTTAATAAAAAGCAGTCGACTTAAAAGTTATTGGCGGATCGGATCTTGTGGCCCATTAGACCACTTATATTAGAGAGCAAAGAGTCATAACGTGAAAACCAGCGTTATGCTTATGTGGAAGCAGTTCAACGCCGTTGGTGGCGTTATCACCATTTCTGACTAGCTCGCGTTGCTCTAGGCGTTGGGAAAGTAACGCACGTTGTAACGTTGGAAGCCATTTATTGCATTTAACAAAACACACCCTTCTACAAACGGCTAGTTCAAGCATATTTAAAAAAAAAAAAAAAAAAAAAAAAAAAAAAAAAAAAAAAAAAAAAAAAAAAAAA
>LBNU01008384.1:25401-35778 GCA_014162995.1 Artemisia annua
AATTTCGCACATTAGCACATTCAAATATCGCACGATCGAATGTGGGCCTGCAAATGATTGGCATGTACTTTTGTCCCCCACACTTGTCAAGCAACGAGGGAGTTAGCACGATCGCACGATCGCACTTGACTAAATTGGGAAAACAGTTTCGTTTTGGCTTATTTTGGGAAATTGGAAAACATTTTGGCTTATTTTGGGAATTGACCCTATATAAATTTTGTGTTAATTTGATCATGAATGGCGTGGGCTTACTTCATTTACGGTAAGACTAGAAAATGTAATGCGAAAATAATGCACACTTTACTTACTTTAATATTTTGGAACATAAGATTAAGATTATCGGCGTTGAATTTTTACAAACTATACATGATCTTCAATGCTGGCAATTTTCTCCTAAGTACATTTTGTTGCATATCCCCATTAACTTTTTTTCTATTGACTGACTTGATCATAATAAAACAATTTGTAGTCACAAGAATTAAACTGAGAGATTCGACATCCACGTGAATAATATTCATCGCAATAGTTCCCTTCATCAAAATTACGCGAGTAACTAATGGCATCATACCTAAATATCAACGGTTTTGAAGATCCGTAAATGGTTTTTTTGCATTCGTCGACCATTTTGTGTATGAGTTTTCTCCACCTATGGCTCTGCCGATCACTGATGTTTGTTCGTGTACATTCTTCGTGATCGAGCATAGATGGTGGCGATAAGCTTCTCGAGGAGTTGGTTGTATTTGTCATGTTTTTTTAGGAGAGACAAATGTGTAGCTACTTTTTTTGTAATAGTGAATGGAAGTTTGAAAGAGATTTTAATTTGTAGTTTAATTGGATGGAAGGTTATTTGGTGATTTTGTACACATAAGTTGACTTATTGACTGTGCAAATTACGTGAAGGACTTGTATCTTAAACATGTATGGTGTAAAGGTTCATCTTGACCATTATTTGCAATATATACCTACTAGTTATAATACTTGTGCACGCACAGGGTTTTTAAAATCTCGTTTTGATTATGTATTATTATCGATTAGGAAATGAATCACTTAACCTGTTTTAATTGGTTTTACTTAGTGGACTAAAAATGATTATGTATTATTATCGATTAAGAAATGAATCACTTAACCTGTTTCAATTGGTTTTACTTAGTGGACTAAAAATAAAAAATCATATGTATATATGTTATAATCTACATATCATTTTAGGATAATGATTTTGGATTAAAAATTATATTTTATTATTCAAACAAAATCACATGATAATACTTGACTTGCATGAGATGTTAGTTATATGCTTTTAGTTTGGCAAACCCTTGCTATCAATTTATGATTTGTTTTGTAATTGTGGTATTTCTTTTACTTATATTTTCGTTAAAATATGTAGCATATTTAGATAGCTTTAAAGATTGATTTATTTTTTTAATTGTGAATAACCATCATACCATGTTTACTACTGTACTTATTTGTTTAGAAAATTGCATTTTCATAAGTTTGTGCTATTTACTTCTCGTGTTTGATCATAAAATTACCAAATTAACATAGATGCTTACACTATAGCTTCTTTATTACATAAAGAGAAACAAAAAAAGATGTAATTGGTAGAACTCAAATTTAATCTTATGTTTATGTATAATGTATAAAAATAATTTTTCTCTGAGACCGAACTATATAAGGAAATTATAGTTACTTGTATAAGTAAACTATAAATGCATGAAAAAATGACAAAGAGTACATTCGCAAGTCTTTTAGGATTGTTTGAATCCTTACCGACCTTTCATTTCCCATATTTTAGACTGTTAGTTGACACCCATAGTGTTATCAATGACAGCAAACTCCTGCCAAGTTTCATTAACTCATTCAAAGACACCTGCTAAGAATTCCCACCATAAAATTCCCCATATAGGCACTACAATACATATTTGGTACATATAAACACATTCATGTATTATCTAAATCAACAACTCAACTTAATTATACATTCATACCTTGAGCAGGCGTAGAAAATCCTTCCATGACAATCATGTGTTGGTACTTAATCCTCCTCTAAAAACGCACACAACAAATTGCATTACACTTTAGTGTGTGTGATAAGAACATAAAACTGCAAAAACCATTTACATTTTGCATTATAGTGAGGACAACAACAAAGTTAGTTACAACATCAAATAAGAAAACTTCATATTAGAACTAAAGGGGTGTTTGGTTATGCTTATTAAAGGTGCTTATTGGCTTATTCAATTACCATAACACAATAAGGCTATTGATTTTTTATTATTATTTTTATTTATTATTATTTTTTTTAATAATTAGCTTTGTATAATGTTTTTAAGTGGTAGACATGCTAAGGTTGATGTTGATTTTATTTTTTAACTTTAACTATTGATATCATGTTATATAAAATGTGCGAGTTTAGTAGTATATAATGAGTGTTAATGAAGTTAAAATATAAACTAATACTAATACTCATGTAATTTTAAACAAAGTTAATATTATAAAGTATAAGGGCTATAAAGTGTAAAGGGTTATTTGTGTTTTTTCTAAAGTTATTAAAAAACATGGAAACTTGTAATTTTACACTTAACTCTATATAATTTATTTAAAATTCAACCACTAAAGTTTTATTAATTACTTTCTCTTTTTTAAAGTTTTTGTTTTCATAAATTTGACACCTATATTTTTATGCATTTTTTTTCTTAACCAAATTTCTCCACCAAATTTTATAAGTTTGACCAAATTGGATTCAATTTTGACTTTCTATTGACCAATCACGTCGCTCGATTTTGCTTACGTGGCAAAATCGAGCTCTCCTATTGGTCCAATTTTTTTTACATTGAGAAGGGATTTGAAAAAAACTCCGAAATGATGTAATTCTTTTATTATATAAAAGATTTCATTTTGAAACCTTGAATATACCTTTGTAAAATGTTTTTTAGTTAAAAAGAAATGGTTTTCTAGTAAATGAATATGTTCAGGTATTTATAACTCTTGCTAAAATAAAAAAAGTTATTTATAACAAAATCATATCTCTAGCGAAAGGGCATCGGGTGTAGTCGGTCTTGTCCAACGCCAAATCGACGTGGACTGGCGCCATGGTTGTGCCACTATACCGCCCCATGACAGCATCAAAGTGAAAGTGACTGAACTGGCTTGCGCCAAATGAAGGATTTTTTTTTTTTTTTTTTTTTTNTTGAGTTTGACTTTCGTGACTAAAACCAATGCCCTAACTAGCTTATTTTGCGTGATATAATGCAGGATTATATGCAACTAAATGTAGTAATTTATTATTATTATTAGTTCTTAACTTCTTATATTCAATTCACAGAATAAACCATATATTTTCTGTGGGCTTTGGCAGATTTGGTTCTAAAGCTTCAGACTAAACCTACCAAATATTATATGATATCCCAACGAAATAACATCATCATCATGTATATGCTAAAAGTAACAAATAAAAAGCAAGCAATGCGGATATTCGAATATGAAATTTTGTTCATTTGCTCTACACGTCACTAGTCTTATCCTCATATTTCGATTTTCTTTAAAGGTCTTTAAAAAAGAGCAAAAAGAAATCTTGTCATGGGCCACTTGCAATAAAAGGATGTGGGAAATTCCAATTACGCCATGAATCTTATCTTTGACTCTTTGAGAGGCGCCATTTCCTGGTATTTGCCCCCCGTTTTGTATATGATCCAAAAAATATAAAGTTATAAACTCTTGGATTAAACTTTTTAATTAGGTTTAGTGCATAATAATCATTCTATAGTATTCTAAGGCTATAATTTGGAAATAATGGTACAAAAGAAAATGTATGTACTGGAATTGATAAAATGTATGTTAAAGACTTTTTAGCCCAGCAGTATGTGAGTGGTCCAATAACCTAAAATTTATCAATTTAAGTTTCATTAAAGACATGTGATATATAATTTGTTATGTATGTAGGTTGTAAAAATCAAGATAACATGTGAAAGTGAGCACATTTTAAGTGTCGATTTAGAGCAAATTGGCAGGGCAAGATAACACTTTCTTTTTATTTAATTAACGAAAGTCCACTTAAAAAAAGATTCAATACGGACGCTCTTGCTCAAAATAAGAGAAAAAGTTGACTGATAAACTTCAAAATAGAAATAAGCACACTTTCAAAACCATGGATTAAGCTATAGCTAGTGAGACCCATAGAAATATAGAACATAGAATCCATAGATACACTACACAATTTGCGTGGGATTAGATAAGCTCAAGGTGGGAGCTATTGGTATTAAACAAATAAAGATACTAAAAAATGTTTGAACAAACAACTCGTATAGTTCAAATGTTTAGTCATTTGCTAAAATTAAACAATATGGTAAATTTGTATTTACATATCCGAGATATAAGATTTTACATAAACAAAAATATCGCACGCTAACTAACTTCTACATCTCTACTATAATGACCTAATACTCGAAACTTGAGAGCATCTCGATCCATACATATAATATTCATCAGAACTATTTCCGTCATCGAAATTCAACGAGTAACTAGCCGCATCGTAACTAAACACCATAGGCTTCGACGATCCATAAATACTTTTCTTGCTTCCTTCAACCATTTTCTTCATTAGTTTCTTCCACTTGCCACCTTTTTTTACTCGAGTGAAGTCTCCGTTGTCCGAGCCCGAAGATGAAGGCGACGAGCATTCGGATAAATTGAAGTCACTTGAAGTAGCCATTTTTTTTTTCTAGTGAGAGTGTTGATCGAGTTTGTTAAGTAAATGTTTGTTGTTGTGGTGATAATAGAATGGAAATTTGAATGGATTAAGAGTTAGGTTTTATAGTTGGTGTATGAGGGCTATTTGGTCATTTTGTACTAGATTAAAGTGCGGGTATTTTGTGTGAAGGACGTGTAAAGTTCGTTACGATCGTCGGTTTACTATCTTTACACATGGTTTGTGGGTCTTATAAATAAATATTTTGATGTTTGACTAAAATAAATAAAAATTTGGAGTCGACTATGTTTGGATAAAAGTTATTGATTATGTCAGCTATGGTTTTTAAGGTTTTGGTGATTAAATGAGAATGAAGTTTTTTAAATCTATCGATTTTGTACGTGAAATTTGAACAAGTTATATAAACATAAAAAACTTTTATAAAATGTTATAATCTGCATATTTTGATAACTTGTCATACTTGAAAGTCTGATATGTGACATTATTTAAAACGTGATACGTAATCAAAATGTGCTGATTGAAACATTTTATTAAAATTCGTTATATTTATATAACTTTTTCACAGTACACGCACAAAAACGAGAAAATAAAGAAACCTCCTTGCTATTTCCTTTCTTTTACAGTCACGTACAAATATAATAAAATGTAGACTCAGATAGATTTCTTTTCGATATTTTTGTAGGTATGAAATAAAGGTTCGTAAGTTCGGTTTTAATATTTTCACTTTCTATAAAGGGTTGCTATTGAAACAAATATATATATGTCGACCCCAAAAAGTTCTGTTTACACAAACTGTGCTTACCGAATAACAATCATTAATTAAGTCCATTGACGTTGTAGAAAAAGAAAACACAATCCAATTAAGAACAATATAATCCAATTATGGATTCAACTAAAGTGAAGAAATTCGATAATAAAATTTGAAGGGGGGATTTTTCTTTTTCTATTTTTTTTTTTTTTTTTTTTTTAAAGATAAGAAAGTTGAGTAATCAAAAATCTTATTAAGAAAAATGAATATGTTTTACTCTAAAATATTACACAAACATAAAAACTTCTACACTATTCTATAACGATGTAATTTTCTTTCTAGACAATTCGTGAAAACTTCGAATACAAAACAGAGTAATTGTCCCAAACAAAACTAACTTTTAATGCACTACAAAATCTTTGTTTCATAAAGGTGTATTTTATAGGACCACATATAAAAGTTAAAAAGAGATATCCATTTAACCTTTGTTTGATTCTTTTTTGCTAGCTGCTTGCACGTTGTGGGCTCAACAAATTTTGGACATGGATGTGCATGTATGGAGTGTAAACTTTGTTTTTTAAAAGGAAAATGTGCATGTTCTACTTAAGATGGTAAATATGGAGTACTTTATAATTCACTTTGTTATGACCAAAGATCTGAGTTTTGTGTTTTATTATTACATTTTTTATTACTATTAAATAGTGAAGCTAATATTTAACTAGAATAAACATTTTGGAAACAAGAACTCTAAACTTTAGATATAAATGATAAAAAGCCATATGATAGAGGAACCTCTAGTTAAATAGATTAGACATAAATATGACCCGAGCATGATTGTGAGTTTGGGTCTCTTAAGATTTCATGCTATGTGTACATTATATATAGTTCTGGCTAATAATATAATAAACCTATGGGGTTTACATTATATAACATGGTATTAAAGCGGGTTTTATGCTAAGACCTAGATGATTTTTACGTTGAGGTCAAACCCTATTTCCGTCGTTATTCATTTAAAAAAAATGCAAATTTTCACCTAAAACCCTAACGACGTACTGTTTTGGCCATAACTTTTAAACCGTTTGAAGTTAACTGACATGCTTAGTGTCATTCTCTTTGTTTTACAATACACAAAATCCAATTTGAATCACCTCCGTCATTGCCAGACGAGCCACCAGAAACCTACTGCCGCAAAAAAAAAAAAAAAAAAAAAAAAAAANTCTTATTCAATTTGGGGTATTCCTAAAAAGAACAAAGCAAAAATGTTGCAAAGGAAACTTCGAGTTACACTTTAAATCTACATCTTAATCAGTCTAGTTTTGCCGTCTTGGTTCAAAAAGAAAAAATGTTTGCTATGTACGCATCATGCCTCTTATCTTATAGTAACACTTTCTTTTTAAAAAGAGCTTATAAGCAAAAAGATTTTTGACTTGGTCTTTTAGGATCGTTGTTTTCTTATCTTGCATCCATTTGCATACAGGATAATAAGTCGCGAAGGAACCCACGATTGAACGTTCATCATTGTCAACTCGGTCTTTATATCTTAATTACAAAAAAGTGATCATAGATTAAACAAGCTGTATTGATGTTTGATTGATGTGTTATCTTTAATCTTTCTTAACATACAAGTGATCCCGCTTGGTAAAAATAGTGTTAAAATTAATTACTAGCAGTTTTCTTTCTATTCAACATTGAACAAAGTTTGTTTAAAACATGTATGAAATAATGTTAAGTTGTATATGCGTGTAAGTCTCTGAGAATAACTAGTCGAAAAGTTAATTTGAAGTATGTCTCATAGTAACATATATAAGATTGGCTTTTCAAATCTTCGTGCATGGCAAAGCCCAAATGATGAAAACCTAGCTTTCTTCTCAAGTACTAATCCTTCACTTGCTTTTCAAGAAAAATCAACCTCTTGCTCTCATAGTCGACCTCTTGCTTTCCCAGAAAATCGACGTCTTTGTTGCTTTTGGAAAAAAAATCTTCATACTCCTGCTCTTTTACGTTGATATTTGTATATACATGATATTTCGAATATACAATGAATCGAGAAAAAAGCAATAAATTTGCCGAAAGTGTGCTCGCGACACTTAATATTGTTTTATTAAAAATATCTAATATCGTTCCGTTAATTTCTGAAAAATGCATTTTCTTGCATCTTATCTTTAGGTACACCATACACGTACATATACATAAAATTTGTTTGTACATATGAAACATGTAAAAAGATAATGGATATTAACAAGTGGGACGAATATATATTGTATACTTCTCTTATAAAATAAGGTAACCGGCCATTTGAGTACCTTCATCGATCGATCTCACAGCTGATATGAAGAAGGTAAATCGAATAAAACCATGACTAAATGCAGGGACGGGTTTGTGGCATTTTCAAATTTTTATTCTATGTGCATTTTATATCTTTTGATATATGATTTTAGTCATTTTTAATACAAAAGTTTCATCATAATATATATCGATCTCTCTAAAATAAACAATTTTCAAATTTACCCCATCCTCCAATAACATTCAAATTTTGTCCCTAACTAAAGGACATGATCACCAAATTTAAACTCATAACATTCCCTTTTATGTTGCATGGCCCCAACCACTATATAGCAATAATGTTGCAAAAGAATTATTATAAAGCAGCGTAATCAGCGATTACTCGTTAAAAGGTCAAAACTGAAAACTCAATCAAAACTAAACTCGATATGATGTATTTTGAACTTAATACTAGATAATAGATTATGTTAGTAGGCACGAACTCATTTATAGGCTTCTGTCCGTTAAGGTTTTGTGATTTATCAAGCTTTGTAACATATAATACCTCATTAATAAAACATACGGAGTAATATCTATGGGGTTTCATTGTCTTACATAGTATCGTAGCGGGTCTAATCCTCATATCTAAATAACTACGTTGAGCCTCCTCCTCAAGGCCAGCCCATCAAACCCTACCACCGTCGTTATTCATTTTCGTTGAAAAAAAATTCAAAATTCCGTTCAAAACCCTAATGGCATAATGTTTCAACCATAACTTCCAAACCGCTTGGTGTTAACTAGCGCGGTTAACGTCATTCTACTCTTTTTCTGATTCTGCACAAAACCAAACCATAATCACCATTGTCAGCTACCCAATGCGCCGCCACGCGGCGTCACAACTTGCTGCCAAAAAATATATATTTTTGCTTATTTGCTTTTACTTTGCTTATGTAGCTTTCGCTGCTGCAGTTTGAAGATTCGTCTCCGCTTGCTGCCAGATGTCTTTAACAACAAATTATGTTTGCTTTAATGTTTATCATTTTGTTGCTTGTTTATGTTTTTGCTGCTGTTGTTTGAAGATCTACCTTTTGGTGTCGGATAACTTCATCAACAACTAATTATTGCTTTAATGCGTTTAGTTTTCAAACCCAATCCGAGCTTTTATGATTTTGTCGATCGAATTGCGAGAGAAAGTATTAGATAATAGATTATGCGAGTAGGCCTGAGTCCAATTCTTGGTTTCCATCTATTATAATTTGTGGTTTATCAAGCTTTGTAATCTATAAATACCTCAATAATAAAACGTAATAACCACGAGGTTTAATTGTCTTAAGCTTAATAGTTGTCTTAATATTTCTAAACATTATTCCAAAATTGTGCCAAAAATCGAATTGTGAATCACTATTGAGTCATTTTTCACACAAATTCCAGATTTGGTCATGTGCTACCTGTGCTACCGTGCTACCTCGTTAATTGTTTGACACGTGGCATGACCCCACTATCACATCAACTATTTCCCAATCATTAGGTTACCCCACATGTGTTTTGTTTTATTCAAATCAAGTGTGCTACCGACGGCTGTGCTACCTGTGCTACCGTGCTACTTCTGCACAAAATCTTTATAAGATTTCATTGGGAAGGAACAAGTTAATATAATAATAATATTTTTACTATTACAATTATTTAATTTATTTGTTTCTCGTTTCTCGCGCCAAACACTATTCTCTAATTTTTTTTTCAATTTTTTTTTACTTGATTTAATTCTAAAAAACACACATAACACATCTTTGCCGGCGGGATCGCACAAAAACGATTTTTTTCTACACCAACTGTAACATGGAGAAGAGAGAACTCGAAACTTGGATTATTAGCAACTTGATGATTATTTCTTTTAATGATGTCTATATTTTTACACGGCTTTGGCTCGCTTTGGGTTTGAATTATGATGGGTTCTGAGGAGGTTCCATCTAATTTATTTGTCGAATGATTTTTCATTTGATGCGATTTTTTTATTTTGGCATCTGTTATTGGTATAATATGATCTGGTAGATATGACTTAGAATATGACTCTTGTTGTGGTATTACGAGAGCCGGTTCTATCTATTCAAATATCATGCCTGCATTGTTCCTATATAATTAATTAATAATATATTTAGACACAATAATTGTACATGTTATTTTACTATGACATCTTCCGAACATTATGTGTTATTAAGAAATTTCCCTTATTTCTTGCTAAGCTTTATGAATCCATGTGGATATTAAAGTTTTGTCATATTTGTATAGGCTCGTATTTGGTTTCCATTACCATGTGTAATTTCCCCATATTCTTTTGTTTTCAGCAAATTAATCAAATTGCTCGGATGTAGACAAGGATGGCAGTGCGTGCAATTGTCGTGATGAATTTGAGTTACATGATGCTGCAATTGGTGAAAGACCAGCAAAAGCCTTTTAAATATTGTTTTATTCTATTTTAGGAGTTGATTCTAATTGTATAAAATTGTTTGAAATCGTCTTAATTGACAGGCGGACTTCATACCTGTAGGTCTTTCTTAAATGTTAGGAAACCTTTTACATGTGTTTTTGAATTAAAATTACTAGTGGCCAAAAAATTTTAGTTCTTTGCAGCCCATTAAAGAAGATAATTCCTACTTCCTTCTTC
>LBNU01008384.1:35787-45840 GCA_014162995.1 Artemisia annua
CGCTAATTTTTTTTTGTTTACTGATTCTATTATCTAAAAACACACACATAGACCACACTTATGGGGGCCGGCGGATCATCACAACACAACCGGATCTACACGTCCAGCCGTTACATTGGAGAAGAAGGACGTCGAAACCGTAACTGTTCATTTTTAGCTTTTTACACACTTGTTGTTGCGTTTTTTGTCGTTATATATGAATATAATTTGATGCGTTTACTTGATCTAGGATAATCTTGAAGAACACGAGACTTGGAGACGTCAAAGCGTACGTTTTCAAAACTATGATTTAGGGTTTAAATTAACTTTTAAGATCGTTAATTGTGTTTTTAGGGGTATAATTAAATTTGATTTTCGATAATTTGGTTTTTAGGGTTACAAGTAATTTTTAGGGATGTAGCGATTTAGCTATTTTCATGGTCGCATGTTTAGGATCGTTAATTGGGTTTTTAGGGTTATAATTAATTTAGGGTTTACGAAAATTGAATTATTTGGGTTAAAAGTAATTTTTAGGCCTATTTTCAAGCTCGCATTGTCCTATTTCAACTTAGACATACTGTCCTATCAATTATACTTATGTAGATTATTTGTTTTTATGATTTTTGTTGTGCCATAAAAATATAGCTAACAATGAAACAGATCTGCCTCGTTTCCTAACAAGATGAGACCAATAAGAATTTAGGGTTTTAGCTATCTAACAACTTTGTTGGCTTATTGATAAGGGTTAAAATTCATNATTGTCCTATCAATTATACTTATGTAGATTATTTGTTTTTATGATTTTTGTTGTGCCATAAAAATATAGCTAACAATGAAACAGATTTGCCTCGTTTCAACAAGATGAGACCAATAAGAATTTAGGGTTTTAGCTGTCCAACAACTTTGCTAATTGGGTTAAAATTCATTTTAAATTTGTTAATTGGGTTTTAATCTCTGAAATTAAAATTTAATTTTATTTTCTTTTGATATAGGTTTATAACGCGAAAGTTAGCATCCGTAGTAGGTTGTATTTAATTTCAACTGTTAAAGGTAAGTTGGCTCACAATGAGGATCGATATGCGATGTTTAGAAACAGTGTTTTGGGGCCATGGTTGGATTTAAAATCAGAAGAACATGATAACCATGTTATCAACTTTATGCTTCAACATCAAAAACATATTGAAAACGCTAGTTTCGAAACCCCCATGTATTTTGAGATAGATAAACTGACTGGCTCAAAACCTAACAGGTATTGCCACACAAGCTAGCCACTTGTGAATGGCTAACCGTAACAAATAAACCCTGAAAGTCTAGAGCACAATGCAATGAAATCCTGGAGAGTATAGTGTTTCCCCGGGTCGTTAAAGTCCCAACGAGGCTGAAATTGTGTTTGGAAAACGTTTTGGGAAGAGTGATTTGAGGAAAGTAACCAGATAAAGATTTGGATTGATTTTTACACTACTGATTGCTTGGAATTGAAAAGGAAAATGCACAATAACAGTTATGACAAATATATAACACAAAATGCAATTAAGTAAAGTACAGGGACTAAAATTGCCAATTTCCAAAGTACAGGGGCTAAAAATGACAAGTTCCAAACTTTGGGGTAAAAAATGAAAATTTTGAAACTTTTAATATTAAAGAAAATTAAAAACTAAAAAGAAAATATTTTAATAATATTATACTATTTTAATATTAACTATTTAATTAAAACTATTTTAATTAACTTAAAAACTATTTATAATAAACCTAACAATATTTTAATTACAATCTTAACTTAGAAAATTACAAAATTATTTTCTAAAAATCTAAAATGACTTAAAATACTTATAGAAATTAAAAAGAAATATTTTTGTCTTTTTGTGGATCTTTTATAAATTAAAAACCTAATTAATAATTAAAACCTAATTAAACTATTTAAAAGAGAAAAATGAGAAAATGAAAAGTGAAAATTACAAAATTAATTTTTACAGATTCTACTTAATGTGAAAAAGATAGAAAAATTATAAAAATGAAAATTATATTAATTATAAACAACTATTCTAAATTCTTTTTGGTTTTTCTAATTAAACTGTTTTAAATAAACTTAAATCTAATAAATACTAAATAAAAAGTAAAAATTCTAGAAAAATTACTAAAAATACTTAATATTATTTAGAACATAGGAAAATTATAAAAACTTGCTACTGTTTAACAAATTTATACAGAATTAATTACNGGGGAATATATGTGGATGGAATTTCACGATAGGGTTTCAAATGTTCTTTCAAAGAAAAGAGAGGAGCATTTGCTAGAATTCGTAAAAGTGGGTCCCTCATACAAGGCATATTATTCGTTGTACGATTGTTTTGCTTTGAAGGTTAGTATATTTATCATTTAACTTGTATGTAAACGGTGCATATTAGCTGTTGAGGTTGATTGTTATTGCTGATTAGGTTGCCTTTAGTTGCGTTGATGTACTACTTTAAATTGTTGCTTAAAAATTTAGTTATGGTAGTGTGAAGGAATTAAGCTAATACAATATGGATAATAGTTATATGTTAAATAAAGACAACACTAAAATAAGCTCCAGTTCATAGTTTAGTCTTGTGTCAAGTTTTAGCCACATTATCACTTTCAACTGCCATAAATTGCATTATTGAGAATTGTGGACAAAGGCTGACAAAATGTGTATGTTTGTGCTCAAATAAGGTCCCGTAATCATATTATGACAGTGTGAAGTGGAATCCTGGCCTCGATCATGCATTCTCTTTGAAAATCACCAAAACCAGTTTGTTAAAGGGGTGTTTAGTTCAAGGGTGTTCCCTGTCTTCTTGTGGTTATTTTGTTGTTGGTTTGGCATAAAAAGATTCAATTAGGTCCTAGTAGGTCATACAAAACCAAAAAACCTTAGTCCTTTCAAGAAAAAGTCAAAATGATTTTGATTCTCATGTCTTTCATTAACTGTTAGTTATTTTGAAACCATTATCATGCAAATTAGTACATTAGTTGTTATTAGTTCTTGAATAAGGTTCATTTTAGTTTAATATTAGGTTGTAGAGCTTGTGCTTTTAGATTATTGATATTTTCCTGGTCATTTTCGTTAGGGTATTTTTAATAAATTTTTTTAAGTTGGTTAAACTGCTTATTTTATTGCTTCTTGTAGCATGTTTTAACCACATAGGGTATTTTTATATTTTCTTTGACTGTTTAGAAGAATTTGTGCCAGTTTTCACCGTATTAAATGCTTTCTTGGTTATTTTATATTTTTCAGATTTTTGTTTTGGAAAGCTTTCAAGTCTCCAAGTTGTGGTGGAAAAAGGAAGACAATGTTTTTCCCCGATGTGTGGCTTGGAGTGACTATACAAAGTTCAAAAAATCTGACTACAATCGTATGTTCTATTCGACAACACCCATTCAAAAACTCATGCCGACACCAACCGAAAAGCAATCACTTTGGTGGCGATCTAGTCTCGAGTATTTCCAACAGCTGGAGACATCAAACACCCAAAATACGCCCCCATTGGTACGTAGAAAATTTGCGCCAAAGATTTGTCGTCCAGTTGTTAGCAAGCATGTTAAAGAGGAAGTTGTGAAAGAGGTTAAGCATGAACAGAATGTTAAACCCCAAGTTATGAAAGATGTTAACCATGAAATGCGTGCACCGGTTGATGAGGAAGCTGATGATGAACAAGAAGAGGTGAATGAGGAGGTTGTAGACAAAGGTTTGAATGGGCTGAGCAAATCAGCACTTATAAAGAAGGTGGCTGATATGGAACGCGAGTTGACGAACTACAAAACCATTAGTACTCGTTTAACTGCAATCGAAGAACTATTGAAACCTCAAGCCGTTCATACAGTTGTACAAAAAGCTGAAAGCATAGGCCTCATGATTGGTGAAGCTTTAACTAGGGGTGAAAATTCTGTCATTGCTAGTAACGGTGTCAAGGGAAGTGAAACTGGGTGTAACAATTTGGTTGACGTACCTGTTGGTGTTGATTATGTTGGAAAGAAACAGAATGATGAGGTGGTTAGGAAAGACTCGGACGTTTCCGTGGATTTATCTGACTCTGTCAACAACCGTAACTTGGTTGATGTATGTGTTAGTGTTAGCAATAAGTTGAAAGATGCTTATGAGGGTGTTAATAAACATAAGCTTGCTTTGGACGATGAATGGACGGAAGGGAAAGTTGTACAAACCGAGGGGAATGTGGTGAACCATTCCGTGTCCAATCCATTTGGTGGTGATACTGCCGTTGAATGCAAGACGGTATGCGTTGATAAGTTTGTAACAACCGTTTCTACCGATCATGGATTTGATCAGAATGCTTCAAAGGTATGACTCTATTATAATTGTTTTTACGTGTAGTTTCATTTTATTTATTATGATGTTATTGGTATGTGTTTATACACATACCTTTTATTGACCAAAACCCGACCAAATAGACCAAAAACTAACCCATAAATGCCAAATACTTGTGTTTTTGTGTTTTTGAATGTGCAGGCATGGATTTATATGAATATGGACGAAAAACAAAGAAAAACTGACAAAACGGGCACGAGATTGGAAAAGAGGTCAAAAGCCAAGGCCGGGGAAGCTATTTTCAATGGAAGATCATATTTAAGCTTAAAAGTCAACAAGGGTCCTTGAAGATTCATCATTTGGCAAAATTAACCATTGGAAGTATTTTGCACAATTGGCAAGAATGGTCCTTGGAGTTTATCATTTTACAATTTTGGTTTTACCTAAACCAAAATATACACTAAACCATAACCTGATTTTATTAACAAAACATAAATCCATTTATCCCATTTAAACCCACAAAGCCCAACACCCATTAATACACCCAAGGCCCACACCCTTTAATTAAAAACCCATAACCCGTAATCATATAAACACCACAGTTAAACCATGAACGCGCCTGTTACTCTTTTACTGTGCATCTTCTCCCCTCATTTTCACCATTTTACCAAGAATCTAATTAGTACGAGGTATGGGTTCTAGAAGGTCTGACAAGTCAGATTGATGTCGACATATTGGATGCTATGTGGCAACTATGAGCTTTCCTATTGGTCCGTTTCATGTGGCACTCGAATCAAGGGCTCACAATGGACTATGATGACGACATACTTGATTAATGGCTGTGATTAGAGATCGTGAAGCTTCCACAGGAATCCTAAGAGCTCTCCTCAGCCGGCTATAAAAGCCCTTTCACTCACTCACATTGGAAGCCATTAGGAGTAGGAGTATTATAGCGTAGCTTTAGGGTAGCTTATGTTAGAATTCTGTTAATTTACTTTCCAAGTTCTGTAATTGTTTTAAAATTTTAATCAAATCAGTTTAGCTTTTATTGAATTTCCTGTTAAGCTTCATTTTATGTTATATTTTGATCACAAAACTCCTTTATTACTGTTTCATAAGATCATTTGAGCTTATACTTAGCTTTTGAGAAGAATAATTGCTAAAATTCGTTTTTAAATTCAAAAATCCAAAAAGTCAAAAAGTCAACTCTGCTTATTTAGCTTATTCTAGTGCTAATTTCCTATTCACTTATGCTTATTTAGATTATATATAGCTTAATCAATCATTTTCTTACAAGTTTCAAGCTTAAAAATCTCTTATTTAGTTAAAAATAAAAACTGTTTCTAAATAAAGTAGTGTTTGGCACAAGTATGTTTTTGAACTTTTGGTCACTTTTAGTTTACATCTCGATTTGCTTCAGCTTTATTTTAGTTGTGTTAGTGGATTCCTTATCAGTTTTAGCATTTTTAATAAGTTTCTTAGCTTTTAGTTAAATTTTTTTAGTTTCATGGTTTTGAAAATAGTTTATGCAGCTTATATTTGATTCAGTGGATTTAGGTGTTTTTTTTTGTTTGTTGATTTTGCTCAGTTTAGTGCACTTAATTGATTTTCTATAACCTGGTTCAAGATTGTAGGCTCTTAACCTGTTTTGACCCATTTTCCTTCATAATTGCTCATCAACATAGTTATGGTATGCTGAGTCAGTAGGGGTTCTTAAAACCTTTTCTCTAGCTTTCTTAGTTAACCAATACTTCCTTTTAATAGCTTTTATATGATCTCTAGTTGCCCATTACCATCTCTTTTCAGCTTAAACACATTAGTATAATCTTTTACTAGCTTAATTTTTTTGCTTAAATGTCCCTATTTGAACGGCTTTTCTTACTGCACAACCACAACTGTTTTCACAAGTAGCTAGAGTAGAATCCAGATTTTAGGCCCTTTAGTTGTTCTCAATACTTGAAATTAGTTCGCATTAGGATATTTTACATGTGCAATATCTGGTAGTAGGACCTTACTAGTCAAAAATCTCATTTTCTCACCCATTTTGAACCCACTGTTACAGCAGCCCTGCTGTCTCAGTGGGGGTTTTCATCTTCAATTTTTAGTTTCTCTCCTTACCCAAAATCTTTGAAATTTAGTTTTTTGTAATCCTTACTAGCTTGTTTTTACATATTAACAGCTTATTATCCTTATCTTTTTCATTCTAGTGCCTAAATCTTTGCTCAAAAGTCCCTCAGTAGACTGTTTTTCAAAGTTTCAAAAAGCTATTTGCATGCCTAACTATCAGATTTCTAAGTTCTTTTTCCTAGCACTATCTTAATCCTTAGTACCCCATATTGTTTTTACATGTAGTTAAGTAGCTTATCTTTTACTGTTTAAGCTTTATTCAGCCTTAGCTTACCTTCTAGTAGCTTTTAGGATAGCTTAAACTTGCTCCCTTAGCCATTTTTTTTTCATCATTGCAGCTTACGTTAGATTTTGCTCATTTAATTCTTTTTAGTCTTATATTAATGCTTATCTATGTTCCCTTTTTGCTTATTAAGGTTCCCCCTAGTTGTCCTTAGCTTATTTCTTCCCCTTATTCCAGCTCCTAGTAGCTTATAGTAGCTTTTAGTTTTCATTTTCTTCTTTCTTAAACTTTTTCTCAACAATCTGTTTTCTTATTGCTTAATCACTGAGCTTATTAAAGCTTTTCTAAAAATAAGTTTTTACAAAAGCCTCTTATTTTTACTAGTTAATAAGTTTCAAAAAGAAAAATTTCAAAAATAAAAATGTTTTGAAAAAAAGGTGTTCTTCATGACTAGTGTTCCAAGTACACCACATCAAGGGTCATTTTAGGTGTGCAATTGAGCTTAGAATTTAGGGCTTTTTTGCATTTTTAAGTAGTATCCTAGGTTATCTTGCTTTTGCCCCCTTTTCCTTCCACTGAACTGCTTATTTAGGTGCTTATTATTAAGCTAGAAGTAGGGTCCTTAGGCTTTGTTTCTGTCCAAAAGAGTGAATTGAATTTGGCTTACGGCCTAGGCTTATTTGAGTTTTATTAGTTGAATTGAGTTCGTCCTAGTATATTACACCTTCCCTAAGCTTTTGGTGCACTCTAGTGCTTATTTGCTTATAAATAAGCACTTATCCAAACTGCTTATTAGCCCAAACAGCTTATTAGCGTTTAGATTTTAGTTAATTTTATTTTTCCTAGGTTTTTAATAATATTTTAGATTTCCCTGAAAAATTTCATAATTTTCCAAGTTCATTTAGTATTTATAATAATTAAAAATAGTTTTAAAGTATTTTTAAATCCTTTTTAATTAATATAAATTAATAAAAAATCCAAAAAAATATTTTTTAGTTTTAAAATTAGTTTTATAATATTTTAGATTTTTCAAAATTAATTTTTCATTTTTTAAATTATTTGCATTTTTAATATATTTTAATATTTAAAAATAGTTTTTAATTAATAATAATTAAATAAAAAGTCAAAATAATATTTTTCTTTTTCCTAAAATTTTATTTTGTCATTTAGAACGTAGAAAAATCATTTTCACACCCGTAGGATCATTATTGCTTTAAATTCACTTTTTATTTTGCGCCTTTACGTTTATTTTTCGTTTTATTTACGTTTTTAGGTTTTAATTACGTGCTTACTTGCTTACGTGTTTATTTGTGATTTTATTTCATTATCATTAGTGTAATTCTCATCATTATCACTTTTACCTTTTTTTCATTACACATTTTCGACACGATTATCGATTTTCCATTCACACCTTCACACGGACTACGACCCGGGTATTTCTTATTTGTTGAGAAATTGCTTGGATATATACTATACTATATACTCTAAAACGACCTAATCAATACATCAAAGAACCAATCATAGATCTGTACATGTGCACATCAACTGCTTCACCACTATTTTCCTTCAAAAGTTGATGTGTAGTCTTGTCTGCAGGGGTGCTACTTGACTTTGCATCAGTGAACTTGAACTTCCTTAATATTTCAGCCACATATTTATCTTTGATTGATGAAAATACCATCTGGCCTTTGTTGTACTTGAAGTCCCAAGAAGAATGTGAGTTCCCCCATAGAACTCATTTGAACTCATCCTTCATTAGTTTCTCAAACTCTTTGCACATCTCTGTCTCTGTAGACCCAAAAATAATATCATCAACATATACTTGTACCAGCAAGATATTATTCTTGTCTTTCTTGATGAACAAAATTTAATCCACTCTGCCTCTATGAAACCCATTATCTAAAAGATAAGTGGTTAAGGTCTCATACCATTTTCTTGGTGCCTGATGCAAGCCATACAAAGCTTTAACCACCCTGTACACTTTGTCTGGATAGTCAGGGTCTTCAAAGCCTGGAGGTTGTGAAACATATACCTCCTCATCAGTCTGCCCATATAGAAAAGCACTTTTTACATCCATTTGATAGACTTTAAAGCCCATAAAGGATGCATAGGCTAAGAACAGCCTAATTGCTTCTATTCTTGCAACTGGGGCAAATACTTCTTCATAATCAATACCCTCCTCCTGAGTGTATCCTTGAGCCACAAGCCTAGCCTTGTTTCTTATAACAATTCCTCTTTCATCCTTTTTGTTTCTGAACACCCATTTTGTACCAATTACCTTCTTGCCAGGAGGTAAATTGCAAAGCACCCAAACCTTTTGTATCTTGAATTGGAGCAACTCATCTTGCATTGCTTCCACCCAACTTTCATCTTCAAGTGCCTTGAATACATTCTTTGGTTCCATTTGTGACAGAAAACATATGAAAAGACATTCATTCTTGCCTTCATGATTCTTAGATTCATAGATTTCACCAATAAAACCATGAATGTCAGTCATTTGTGTTTGTCTTCTTGTCTTAAATCCAGATTGTACATCTCCTATCACATTTTCAAGAGGATGTGATTTATGAATTGAGGTATGGGGAGTTTGAGGAACTGTAATCTTAGTTGGCATATTTGAGATTTCTACATCATTGGCTTGAGCTTCCTGAGTAACTGGAGTTGTATCTTCCATTTCTGGTGTTGCAGTGGAAACTTCTGGCATAGCATTGGAATCTGAATTCCCACTGCTTTCAGGATTTTTAGTGTTCTTGTTGCCTTCACCTTCTTTTCCAGAAACATTAGAAGGTTGAGCATCTCCTGTCTTTGGAACATCATCATAATCTGTATAGTCCCAAATTGGCAAAATGAATTCATCTTGATCATCTTCTTGATCCTTGCTTGGTTCATCATCATCAACAAACTCTTCTGAACCTGCAAAATCATAAGTAGATGTACCTGTAGAGATAGGCACATAATTCATGGTATGGGTTAGAGTATCAAGATCAAACAGCCTTTCTGGACCAGATCTTTTGACATTTACTTTGTTTTCTAGGAACTCAACATGCAAATTCTCTTCAATCTTTTGGGTTATTAACTTGAATACTCTAAAAGCTTTACTAACCATGGAATACCCAACAAAATACCCTTCATCAGATTTCTCTTCAAATTTATCCAGATGATCTATGGTATTGAGCATAGTAACATGACATCCAAATGGTCTCATGAAGTCTAGGATAGGGGGTCTACCTCTAAATAACTCATAAGGTGTCTTGTTCTTTGTTTTCACTACTAAAACCCTGTTTTGCACATAACAAGCAGTGTTAACAGTTTCAGCCCAGAATGTGATTGGCAATTTTGAATCTGCCAACATGGTTCTAGCAGCCTCTATTAGTGTCCTATTTCTCCTCTCAGCAACACCATTTTGTTGAGGAGTTCTAGCTACACTAAATTCTCTTTTAAT
>LBNU01008384.1:45945-59271 GCA_014162995.1 Artemisia annua
CTAAATAACTCATAAGGTGTCTTGTTCTTTGTTTTCACTACTAAAACCCTGTTTTGCACATAACAAGCAGTGTTAACAGTTTCAGCCCAGAATGTGATTGGCAATTTTGAATCTGCCAACATGGTTCTAGCAGCCTCTATTAGTGTCCTATTTCTCCTCTCAGCAACACCATTTTGTTGAGGAGTTCTAGCTACACTAAATTCTCTTTTAATACCTTTATCTCTGCAAAAATCATCCATAACTCTATTCTTAAACTCTGTCCCATTGTCACACCTAATGATTTTAACTTTCACATCATTTTGGTTTTCTACTTCTGTTACAAAGGTCTTAAGGATGCCAGATGTTTCATCCTTAGTTCTAAGAAAGAAAACCCATGTAAACCTACTAAAATCATCAGTTACAACAAGACAATAATTCTTAAGATTTAAGCTGCTCACAGGTGTAGGACCAAACAAGTCCATATGCAACATTTGAAGTGGGTGAGCAATAGAGTTAACCAATTTTGACCTGCAAGAAGCTCTGTGTTGTTTGCCTTTGAGACAGGCAACACAGGTTTGATCATTTTCAAATCTTTTCTGAGGCAAGCCTCTTACCAAACCATCTTTAAAAATCTTATTAATGGTTTTAAAGTTAATATGACCAAGTCTTCTATGCCATAGCATGGATTCATCCACTGTGGCCTTTGCAAGCAAGCAAGTATAGTCATCTTTAGCAACAATGTTACTCATATCAAAGCTATATAAGTTGCCTTTTCTAGGAATCCTAAGAAGGATCTGATTTTCATCAGGCATCTTAAAATCCTTAGAGAGGACAAAGCACATATCTTCAGTAAAAAGAACATTGCTTTGTTTGTCACACATCTGTGACACACTAAAAAGGTTATACTTAAGCTCTTTTACATAGTACATAGGTTCAAATCCAAGTTACCAGTTTTAATAACACCTTTACCAGTAACTTTACCATTAACTCCTCCTCCAAAGCTGACAGACTGTCCATCAAAGTATTCAAAGTTTGATAGATAGGACAAGTTACCAGTCATGTGCCTTGAACATCCACTANACCCATAGTCCAAAAGTTGATTTTGAAGCCATAGAACTTGAGCACAGCAACTTGCAGCAGCCAAATACTCTGCCTTGGTTGATGAAGTAGCCACCATTTTGTTGAGGAGTTCTAGCTACACTAAATTCTCTTTTAATACCTTTCTCTCATTTACTCCTCCTCCAAAGCTGACATCATGTCCATCAAAGTATTCAAAATTAGATAGATAGGACTTGTTGCCAGTCATGTGCCTTGAACATCCACTGTCTGTATAGCCTTGGTCTGATCTTTTTGTCCTTGGATGTTCCTCAGAGTCAGAGAAGGCCATGAGAGCATGTTCTGTAGCAATGAAACCAGCTTCTGAAGGTTTCTCTTCATCCATCAGCCATGAAACTCCAATCATAGCTCACACCATCAATTGCCAGCATTGCCTTTGGTTCCTCCACAATTGGCTCTTTCTTTTGCTTGTACCAAGTGGATCTGTTATCCTGGTTCCTTGGTCTTCTGCATTCCCTAGCAAAATGCCCCAACTTGTGACAGTTGAAACATTCTACTTTCTTCTTATCAAACCCTGCAGTTTCACTTCCATTGATGTGAATTGGTTTGCCAGTCTTCTTGTAGAATTTCCGAGCCCTCATGCAAAGAAGAGCTATCTGCCATTTTATGTCCATCTCTTCCAAGTCATCATCATCAATTTGCTCTATGTCTTCATGNTTCCTTGGTCTTCTGCATTCCCTAGCAAAATGCCCCAACTTGTGACAGTTGAAACATTCTACTTTCTTCTTATCAAACCCTGCAGTTTCACTTCCATTGATGTGAATTGGTTTGCCAGTCTTCTTGTAGAATTTCCGAGCCCTCATGCAAAGAAGAGCTATCTGCCATTTTATGTCCATCTCTTCCAAGTCATCATCATCAATTTGCTCTATGTCTTCATGAGTTAATATAGAGCCATTAACATAAGCGGAGATAAAGGCATAAAAGGTAGGATCTCCAATACCAGCAACCTTCTTCTTTGAACCTGCAGTGGTAACAATAACATTACCAGTGGAAACTGTAGAACCAGGAGTGGCAATATCATCATCACTGTCATCTTTAGAATCATCACTGTCAACAGAGGTTGACACCAATGCCAAGCTGCTAGAGCTTGAACCAAGCTTCCCTGCCTTCTTCAATCTTTGTTCAATGAGTTTGAAGTTATTGTAAAGATCATTGAGCTTCATTGTTTCAATCTCTGGTTTGTTTTCCCAGACTGTAACATTGGTATGAAACTCAGCAGGCAAACTTCTTAGAAACTTCAAATTGAGGTCTTACTGTTCTACCTCAATTCCAAACACAGTCAATTGAGTGACAATCTTCTGTAGTTTGGTGAAGATGCTGTCAAGAGATTCATTTCTTGAAGCAGAGAAGTTTTCATAACTTTGCTTCAACAATGTCTTCTGAGTCTTCTTACTAGCATCATTGCCACCAAACACTGAACAGATCTCTTCAAAAAGTTCTTTTGCAGTCTTGAATTTGCTGAAAGCAATGATCTGGTCTTTAGGAAGAGTCATTAGTAACAAGCTTATGGCCTTCATGTCATTTTTCTTCTGTGTTCTTTCATTAGTAGTAGAAGGTGCAGACATTGTTACAATTTCTTTGTCAACAGCCTTCTCAGTCTTCTTCTCAGGTTTGAAGGAGTCACCAGTTAAGATGATCTCCCACAAAGCATAGTCTTGAATGAGAAAGTACTGCTCAATCATTATCCTCCACATCTCAAACTCATTGAGTTTGAGCTTTGGAAGCCTTGGAGCAGAGTTGGACTGACTGTTTTCCATCTCCATAGATTTGAGTGAGTTAGTTAAGCTTTATTCCTTGGATCTTCTAAATCAAAGTATCAGAACCTGGCTCTGATACCACTTGATGGATCTAAACACACACCTTGTGTTAGAGATACTTTGAGTTATATTATTAAGTACGCGGAATATACTTAGTAATATTTTGAAGACGGATTGTATGATGTAATGTAAGTGAGAACAGTTGTAAAGGTTTAACACAAAGCTTCAATATTATTGATAATAATACGAGTGATCTTGCTTATCACTAGGGTTACACCTTGAAGCTCTCTAGGATTAATTCGTACCTAGAACAATGACCTAGAACCTCCTTTTATAGCACAAGGAGTCCTTTACAAGATAAGTATAATACTATCTATAGAGAATATACACAAGATCTTTTCTATACTTATCTACATACGAATACATCACAGTTAACCTAACAGCAGTGGTAATATATGTACTAGCAGTGGTAATGTGTTTCAACTGCTAGTGCATTCTTCAGCAGTGTCTTCCACAAGCTTATCAGTGGTAACTGTTAGCTTTATTCCCAACAGAGCTTCACACAACTGAAAATGTTAATGGGTTAGAATGATGTATGTGTAAAATGTAATGAGAAGTGATGAGGAATTTCTTGCAAGTGACTTGGTATTTATACCCAAACCAACCATACCACTGGCGGAACCAAAACAAGGGTTCCGCCCTTGTATCCCCAGGGTTCCGCCAGGTCTGACAATCAAAGCTTACAAGAAATCTTTCCATATCTAGCAATGTCACATCAAGTTATTTCTAGTCAAACACACATTGAATAAACTTGGAATCCTTCCAAAATGTGTAAGAGGTCTTATGGAAAGTCAAACACACAATCTTTCCATAAATGCACATGATGTGATGTAACACTTTCTTTATTAAGAAATATAAAAGTGTTATGTCTAATATGAAATGTAAAGATAACAAATTAAGTCTAGTTATGCAAGACTTAAACTATAATCATGTTTTACTAAAAACTAAAGTTTACACTTTGTCATTAACAAAACTTAGCAAAGATCGTAAAATATAAATAACGTTTTTAGGCGATATTTTATTAACAATCTCCCCCTTTTTGTTGATGACAAAACTTAAACTTTGTTTTTACTTAATTGATGAAAATCATTTTAAGTTTATAAGTTTAGATATATTTTCTCCCCCTTTTTGTCGAAACAAAAAGAAGAGTTGCGAAGCGGAATGATGCAAGTGCTCCCCCTTGGACAATACTCCCCCTAAAAGGAGTGTCAAGTTAGGAAACATGGATTTTGAACCTACAACAAAAGAGTTAGTTTGCGGTAATGACACACGATAAATCGTCTAGCCATAGCATAATATGAGAATATAAGCAAGCACAATCACAACCCATATATGATCAACCAACAATGCAAACAAGATAGTAGAAAAGATGTCATTCCAAGTAAAATTTGACTTTTCCAAAAGTCAAAGACAAGAAATGAAAAATTCTATCCTACTAAAAAAATAAAGGGAAAAGAGAAAAATAACTAAGAAAATAAAAGTCCTACTTCTATAAATGGAAGTCTCCTTACATTTTCTTAAATGGGGTAAAGGCCTCCAAACATGCTCTAGGATTGGTTTGGGGTGAGAAAGAGCATCCAAACGCTCAAGAATGTGTTTTAGAGCAAAGCGGATTTCATCATGGACTTGGTGAAGCAACATTTTGATGCTTTCACCCATTTTGACCATATGCTCACATTGTGAGCAACCATGGTGAGGATTGGGTGGTAATGGGTCATTTGCTGATGGTGGTGGTGGTGGGATGTTGTTGGTTTCTTGAGTAGAGGATGGGTTTGGAATGGAGTCAAGCAAGGTGGTTTGAATTTCCATTGCTTGATGAAGGTGATTTTCTACCATCCTCTCAATTTCCTCATAAGAGGGAAAGATGGACTCAAAGGATTTGGATTGGGGGTTTGGTTGAGTTGGGTGATCATGGTGTTCAAAGTTTGGTTCTCCATAGAGAGGACCATAAATGTCTTTGAAGAGTGGGTGAAACAACAATGGTTTTGGTTGGTTGAAGGCTTGTTGTTGTGGTAGATTTTGATCAAAAGGCTCATTGGGCTCAAACAATGGCCTTTGTTTTTCATTTGTTACTCGTTCAAGAGAATCAAACGAGTGTGAAGGAGGTGGATTGGTTGATTTTGGAGGTAGATCCTCAAGATCTTCTACAAACGGATGTGGTAATGTTGGTGGAAACCCAAATAGCTCCATTGGTTCAAGTTTAGGTAATGTTGGTGGTGATGGAGACTTGGATGGTTGGGTTGGTGCGGGTGGTGGACTTAGATCAATGGGTGTCTTGGTTGGTGGTGGAGTGGTGAGCTCATTGGTTTGTTCGGGTGATGGAGTGGGAGTTGCAAGGTTTAGAAAGTGTTCACTTTTGATGTGTGAGGAGAATTCATCCGAATATGAGGAGCTTATCGTGATTGAGTTGTGGGAACAAATTGGTTTTACACTTATGCGTGCGGTTCTCCTAATGAGTCAAGATGGAGTAGAGATGATTGTTGACTTTGTCATTGTCAAAATGATGGTTTAGAGTGTGGAAATCAGACATTGAGATGTTGATGGTGTGACTTGGAAGCGTACTAAGATGTTCAAATTTATAGAATTGAAGAAATGTGGAAAGTAGTGTTTGGATTTGATGTTCTACCATACAAAAATGGAGGTTTCTAATGATTTGGAAAAGTGATGAAGGTTGTCAAATCATTGGAAGTCAATCCAATGAAAGTGGTGGAGTAAGAAGACAAATATTTGCACTAAATGCTTAGTGGTCATGTCAAATTGGTTGGAAGCATATGTTCCACGGATTGCAAGGAACCTTTGGGAGGGTTCCTTCCCTTATGGATGAGGGTTCCTTGAGTTGGTTATGGCCAATTTTGATTTTTGGCGGGAACTGGTTTCCTATGGGTTTTAGAGGCTTAGAGTGACCCTAATAAGCTTAACAACTAATAGGAAATGAGTTTCTATCTAAAAATGATGGTTTGGTGTTATGTGGAAGTAGAAATTTTGAAAACTTAAAGAAAAAAATCTGCAGTTGACTGGCGGAACCCTGCGACATCAAGGGCGGAACCTTTGTGAGGGTTCCGTCTAATCCGTTGGGCCAAAACTGGGTTACCCAGAATTACTGGCGGAACCCTGTCTAAGGTTCCGCCTGATCCGCCAGACCCCAAAAAGTAGACAGTCCACTATTTCGACTGTCGAGACGAATTTCAATTTTTCCAAAAACTCCTAAAAACAAAAATTTATCCCATATCTGATTAGAAAATGCAAAAATTGGACATGGAAACATTCTTACCATTGGACTTTGACCGGGGGCTAGCGAAATTCACTATACTAGTGAAATTTTGCATAAACTTGAAAATTTGACAACATGCCAAATGTTGTCATCCTGCATCATTGTTAGTTCATATATGTTTCAAACATAACCAAATATCTCTAGACATACATAAATCCATAGAACATATTGTTTAACAACCAAATAGTTCAAATGACACCTTGTGCTAAACACTCCTTCCCACACGCTCTCATTGACGATCCACCTTCTTCTTGAGCTTTCCAAGGAACCTCCCGAGATACTTGAACATCCCCTTAGTTTGCTTGTACTCCGCCGACTCATTTGGAATATCCGGAAGTTGGGAAAGGTATTCTAGAGGTGGGAGCCTAGAGTTGGGTAAACTCTCATCTTCACTCATTGAAGATGATGATGAGGAAGTAGGAGGATGAGGGCGTTTCCCTTGGGTTTTGTAGAAACTCTTATCACTAAGTGGGACAAATGTGTGTGGGATGAGAGTGTAGTCTAGGCGAAGACCTCTAGGGGTTGGCAGAATGGGAGCAATGTGCCTAAAGAGACGGGTCAAGAGCATTCCATATGGCATAGTCGTTGTGCCTTGCACGGGAATGTCGGCCATTCTTTTGGCCATGTAGTAGGCTAGGTTGAAGGATTGCCTAACGGACAAAGAGTAGAGCATGTAGCAAAGGCAAACATTGATATGATCTTGGTTTCCTATGGTGCTAATGACATTGGCTCGAAGGAGTTCTTCCCATTTCTTGAATTGGGGCTTGAGTTCATTGAGTTCCATACCATATGGGTCCTTGTTGACCTCATTTCCGGTACGTGTTTTCCTAGTGTTGGAGGTCCTAATGAAAAGGTGGTCACGAAGTACATCCTTGGACACAAGAGGAGTATCATAGGGATGAATGCGGTCAATGAGTGTGTCAAGAATTGAGAGGGAATGTTTGTCGGTGTAGATGGAAGTACCACGGTTTGGAACACCTAGGATTTGAGAAAATTCATTGAGAGTGAAGTAGTATTGATGGCTATTAGCCATGAAGTTTATAGACATGAGACCATACTCATCGGTGGAGAGAGTGACGGATGCATAGAATTCTAAAATGAACCTAGGACAAATAGGCTCGTCGATTTCCAAGAGACAATCAAAGTTGATGGTAGCAAGTTCCATAGGGAGGTTTGTACCGACTAGGAAGGATGGATCAATGGTTCTACCCTCGTGGACATAACGCTTTTCTAAGGCTTTGAAAATGTTGATTTGGGCTTCGGTAAGACCTTTGGTTTTGTGGTGTTTGGGTAGGTACTTAATGGTGTCCTTGTGGTCGTAATGAGTTACGGGAGGCATGATGATTCCTAGACAAAATAAAATTTCACATTTTAGTCTTAAGTTAGCGACTATTGCAATGTTGTAACACCCCCAAAATTTGTCGATAACAACGGAAGACTTAATAATGACAGCGGAAGACTTTCGGGGTATTACTTCAAGGATCTTTGTCACAATCATAGAAAACGACACAAAGTGACGTTTTAAAGTTTAGATTTATTCAAAAATACCAAATATTCAAGACATCAAAACATTTATTTAAGCCCGTGCCGGTTTACATGCCCACTCCGTGCCTTCATGGTCCTTCTTGCTTAATTCTTGAGATAAACATGCTAAAAGTCAACAACAGTTGAGTGATATTCATAGGTTTAAATTTAACAGTTGAACACAAGATAAAGTCATTAATTGCAAATCACATACAATCAAACAAGTTGAAAATCATCGTATTTCCATTTCCATTTCATTATTCATTATTGCCTTAAGCTCATGAAACACAACGATTAACAGCCAATCATATAAAATAATATGACGAAAAATAATAGGCCCTCAGGATAGGTATTTACCAGTAACCTATGTCATCAAAATAAAGTGCGTTCGGTGGCTTTCCTCTAGCAAACCAAACGGGGATTGTCAGTCCCAAATAGATCTATCCACAACTATTTACGTTCACCCTAAAAGTGAATAAGGTTCATGATCGAGGGGCTTTTGGTAATAGCAACTTAAGCAATAATAACAGCCAGCCGGTATATCAATACCAAAATAAAATACTTGTGTTCGGTTTTTAAGCATGTATCTCCCCACAAAATAGTATAAAATTGGGCTATGAACTCACCTTAGTAGTACAATAGATGTAGTAGTATGGTAATCTCAACGATGCTAGGCAACGGCTTCACACACAACCTAAAAGATAGCCAAGGTTCTCCATGTTTCTTACCTCACCTCTAGGGGTGGTGTACAAACGTTCGTAGAGGTCGAGCTGAGGCAAAGGACGAGTGTAGCTCGATACACGACCCAACAAGGATCCAGGAATGAGCAAACTTGTAACTTGATCTTGCTTCTAACCCTTCGTACGCTTGGCAAAGTGTTCGTCCCAAATCAACCTTAATACTTAAAGAAAGTTTTGAATGTGGTGTGTTTATGTGTGCATTTCTCAACTGAGCTTACATAAGGAGTTTATAGAGAGTCTAGAGTGTGATAACAAGCAAGAGATCACATGGGGTTGAGTGTTAGATTGAACCGAATGCATGTCCACCTCTCCTTGTATCCAATCGAGTTATCACAAGTGCATGAGGACAAAGGAATGTTGTAAGAGTATCTCTGACATTCCTGACAGTATTCTAAACGTCCATAGTTGGTTTCCATGGATTGGAGGGCTTGGGTGGTCGTTTTGGCTTCATGTAACATTTTATACAAAATTTACCCAAAGTGTGTTGGGAGGTTTATTTGTAGCAGTTTTGGCACAGTAAACGTACAAGAGATTTAACAAAATTTGTCATTTTCGATTCTCTATAGCAAGGTCATTTAGGGTGGGCAATAACACTCGTATGTTGTTTGTCAAATTTGCGAGAAAACGTGGTGGTTTGTGAGCTTAGTCGCGACTGGAAACAAAAGAAGAAAACAAGAAAATTAAACATAAACGCTGGGCTTGTTTGGTGAGTTCCTGGTGGGCTCGTTTGGCTGGCTCAGGCCCAAACAGTAAAAGAAAAGAAAAAGGGATATATCAAGGGTCCGTTTGTGTAACACCCCCAACTCAAATATGGCAGCTACAGTTTCAGACTATTGGAGGATATGCTAGTGCAGTAGCTGTGTAGATTTCGGAAATGGATCGGGATATCCATTTGACCTTTACAGTTGAGTTTTCCTACAAAATAGTTATCATGCGAGTATTAAAGGGCCGCACCCGTTCGAAGCACTTCTATGGTCGAAAGTGTCGACTTCACCTATTTGTTGGGGATGAGGTAGGAGAAGCACAGCTTATCGTGTCGGACTTAGTCCCGAGAGCACGACCGAGAAACTTGCTCAGATTAAAGGACACGACTTGAAAGTAGCTCGTGATAGTCAGAGAGTTACGCAATTCGTTGAGGCGTAAACCCTAGAGAATTTTGAAGTAGATGAATCGGGTTATTTGTTGAAAGTATCACCTTGGGAAGTTGTGTGATCAGGGTTCGTAGAAGGGAGGAAACTGAACCCTAGGTATGTTGGGACCTCTTTAATGATTGTTAAGAGAGGCATTTCGATTCCGTCGCATATAAGTTGGAATGTTGCCAACACTGAAACTTAGTAGAGTTCATCCATACACTTCCCATCCAATCTGGGAGGGAAGTGTATTGGTTGTGGAATGGAGACCGCGGTGATTCCGCTTATGAGTGGAGATAGATTGGCAGTTACATTTTGATGAAACCTGTTGGAGATTTTATGGATCAGGCGAGATTAAGCGATTGAGAAGAGTCCGTATACCTCTTTGGTGAAACGTTCGTTGGAAATTCCAATGGAGAGGACCTGGAGCTACACTTGGGGGAACGGAGGATGAGTTTAAACGCCCAAGTACCAAAAACTCTTCGAAAACCGGGACTGGTTGACCACAGACTAAATCGGGGGACGGATTTCATACAATATGATGTATGTATATTGTAACACCTCGGTATTTTTTCTAAAAACCTAAATTCCATCAGCCAACTTCTATTTTTTAGAGCCTGAAATCGTTTTTAAAACTTTAAATAGTCTATTGCTAAATTTGTTTTGAAAGGACGTCGAGATTATTAGGAACGATAATTTATTTTTTAGTAGACTTAGCTCCACCAGCCACTAACCCTAGGAAAAACTCGAATTTTTGTTTCACTTGCCAATTATTTGGAATTTATTATGAGTTTGAGAAAAAACTATGACAGTTTATGCTTGGATTTTGTTATTTGGAAAAACTATTTCGGAACGGAGTGGCGCAAGTTTTATAATTTTCGCGGGAGTCCGTTTGCTAAGTCATTTGAGTCCCGAACGTTATTATTTGAAGAAGACTAGCTAAAAACCCACCCCATTGCCTTGCACTATAAATACCGCCCCCCACCCTACCCCTTCAATCTTTATTACAACCCAATACACACACATTACTCCTCACTTCATTCTGCTTCTTTCTTCTCTTAAAATCCGGCCAACCCCCTTCTCGCGGCGCGCCCCTATTTTCCGGCCACCGGAATATTTTATCCGGGCCACCCTAGCCTACACACCTACCACTTTTATAGATCTGGAACACCCCCCCGACTCATTTCCCCACAATCGTTTAGCCCAAACAACGCGCGCCCCCCGAATTCCGTTTTCTTTGTTCGCAATTCCACCACCACACTGCGCCCGTTATTTCCGTCGAGTTTTCTCGTGGTACCGAGCACCCCCCACCATCTTTCAATCATGTTTTTTAATAAAAACCCATTATTCATACAAAACCCTAATTTTAATTTTTATTTAATCCAATTCTGTATATATGTTTTCTTTTATAAAAACTTTGTTTAATAATTTGGTTTTAGTAACAAAAACTGTGTTGGGTTTTCTACTTGGTCACGTTTGGGTCGCGACTCGGTCGACTCACGATTCAACTCGGTGGGACTCGGTGGAGGGGTTTGACGATATATTTTTGGCTGTTTGGTAGCGTCTTGCGGTGATGAAAGTGGTATATATTTTTTGGTGTTGGTAATTTTTAGAGGCGGGTCCGTTGGTTTGTGGGTGGTCTCGGCAGCCCTCGCCACCACACCGACATGGTGGTGGTGGTGGTGGGTTTAAAATTGTTGTATTATTGGATTGTTGTGCTTGGTTGATTGGTATTTGGATTGGTTTTGTGATCTTGGGTAGCGAAGCAGGTATTTGCGTGATTTGGTATTAGTTTATGTTTGCCAATGGATTAGGACTAGCTTAATTGGTTTGGTATGATTGGTTGAGGCGAGACATGGGATTGTGGATTTGTTGTGATCTGTTGTCGGGATATGTTATTTAGTCTCGGATGGGTTATTGTTTTATTATATACTATATTATTTTATTTTAATCGGTAATTTAATACGGAATAATACTATGAAATTAAATATAAAATTGTTAAATTATTTAATTTCTTGGATGACGGACTTGGATTTCCGCTTTAGATGACTATATATTTATGACTTTGAGCTTGTATTGGACTATTGGATTTTGCGCTATTTTTGGTTATTTGGGACTTATGCGACCTTTGGTACACGAGACGTTAGGGACGTTAGGCTTAAAGTCTTATGTACCTGGAACTACTATTACGAAATGGGATCGTTAACAATGAACAACTAATTGGACAACGTGAATTGATATTATCCACATTCATATAATATATCTAACACTCTATATTATTAATTAAATTATTTGGGATATTTAAAAGGAGTCGATGATCTCGGGAATGCGTTTTAAACACGGGACAGGTCATGCCGAAATTTACTAAAGATATATATTATTATCTTACTATATTTAACAAAAATATATCTTATTTTATTATCATATTTGGGAAATGGGTAATACCGAGACTATCTAGGAATTGTTGTCATTTCTTTCGTGTCTATTATTCTTTCTGTTCTTCCTTTTCTTTTGGACGAGTTACTTCTTCGGGTTTTCTTGTTTCTTCATGTGTTTTGAGTTCGCGACTTTTCTTTTCTTATCTTTCTTCCACTCGATGACTACTTTTGGAAAATGTTTTCTTTCAAACGCCATCATCTTTTCTAAAACTTCATTCAAGCATTAATCTATTAAAGTATTCGAGTAACCATTGCTGAGTTATGATATCTTATATGATGTATGGTTGTGCTGAGATTGTTGCCTGTGAGGGTATTTGTTGGCTTGGTTTTTATATTCTCGTTACCTGCTGTGTTAAGGTGTTGATTCATAGCCCCCACTTTTTATGCTTTAATGTTTATAAACACATGGGGTGAGATACATGCTTAAATGTTTCTGAGCACAAAGTTATTTTTTGGTATGCTTTCTCTGATTCGGTATGCTTTCCTGACGATGTGCTAAGTGCTACTGCGCTTGCCTATTGCAAGACCCGTCAGATCATGAACCATAATCTTGCGGAGGAGGGTGAACGCGCGAATTTATAGGGATATAGCGCTATAGGAATGACCCTCCACTTCCTTTTGCTGGATAGGCAAATTTGTTTTTTGGGTTAACTAACGATTTTTGTCGAGTAAATGGCAAGTGCTCGACCTTGGGGGAGGGCACTGTTCCATACTATGAAAATTCCGGTTATTTGATATTATGGATTGTGGTTAAGTTGCGTGTCATGAGCTTAGCATCTTCAACAATTGTCTATATGCACAGGATGGCCTCTTATTATCTTGGTTTGTATCTTGATTACCGATGATTAGCATATGTTGCTCATATCTTAATGATTAAAACCTGTGCTCAACTTATATTATTTTAAACTATGGATTAACTCAACCTTTGTGGACCTTTTTTAAGCATGTAGTTTTCAGTAATGATGTTTGCTTTTGGCATTGGTAAATATCAATGCGCGGATGAGGAGTGCAGATGGCTTGGAGTTGGTATTCTGTTCACAGGCAGCTAACTACTTTATCTACCCTTATTTTTACTATTGTTTCATTTCGTCAAACCTTTTGTAGTCTTTTACATTTCCGCTTGCTATATTTGTTATTTTTCCGCCTGCAAACTCTCTATTTACTTCCGCTGCAATTTATATAAAGAGTACTTGTACTCTAATGGTTTAAATCGACATGATAATGTTTTGTCACATTCCTTAAACGTCCCGGAGTTGTGGTCCGTTTTATATAAATGTGGCCTAGTTTCTATTTTCGTAATACCGCCCAGCC
>LBNU01008387.1:1751-21741 GCA_014162995.1 Artemisia annua
CCTTCAATTTCAATGTATAATATATATAATATATATATAGTATTTATTATAATGATGTATTATATATATATAATATATATTACGTATAATATATATAATATATATATATATATGTTATATATATATATATATATATATAAGACTTGATATTTAATTATATATAAAAATAAATATTATAATAAATATCCTCAAAATGAAAGTTATAAATATGCTCAAGTATTAATATTATAAACTAAATAATAAATTTTAACACACTAGCGATTCATTAATATCATATAATAAGCAATTAATATATTTATTACACTACTAAGACGATAAACGCAATAAAGCGGAAGTCCGTGACACACATTCACACTATTCACCACGCCCCGACCATGACGAAGCTCATTCTAAGGAATTATTTTGAAACTTACGTACCACACAACAAAGCAAGAAATACACAGCATGAACACTTAACGTATAAAACCTTTTTAAAAGAGTGAACACTTAACAGCATGAACGCGTTGTACTAAGACGTACCCTACTTACCTAGGTCGCGTGTCGGAGCGGTTGCACTATTTACTTATTGACTAGTGGATTGCTATCTTTTATGGTGAGTTTATAGCCCCATTTTCTTATAAGTACTGTTTTATAAACCTTGGGGTGAGAAACATGCAAAACTGTTTTCATGGACCGAAAACTGAACTTGTTCTTATACACTAGTATGCGGAAACCTAAGTTTGCTTGAATCCCATTTGCCCATTATCAACACCGTCAATTCCTGCTGGGAAACGCGTATGATATAAATAGATCTATTGAGGGTGACTCCTCTGTTCGGTTGGCCGTACTGTGGTCAAGGCGAACGTATACCATGACGACCTTTCGCCGAGTGACTGGGGATTATCACTCGCGGGCACTTATATTTTATTTAACGCCTTTGGCATTCTTGTCTAGTTCGGTGGTTGAGCTTAGTGTTGCATACGGGTTTAGTTTATACTTGCTGATTATTGCTATGGTCCATATGTGCTATTTAATTTAAACCTATAGACTCACCAGCGTTAGCTGACTTTTAGCATGTTTTTCAGGTGCTTAAAGTATGTATATGTTGATGGCAGTGCATGGCGAAGTCATAAGAATCTTAAGTGTTTTTACACAAGCGTTACTCTGAAAACAATGGGACAGTCATGTAACTGGGCCTTATTTTATAAAACTTGAACTTATGTATTATATTTGACTTAAAAATTATGTAATATAATTTAACGGATTTCTACTCCGTTCTCTTTATCTTGTGTTGTGATTCCTATTTCGTAGCACCCCAAATGCTTGTATGCTTCCGCGAATCTATATTTTTGGGGGTGTTACACGTATACACTCGAAATTGTTTATATTTTCCAAGTAAAAAAAAAGGCATAATGTTCGTAAACAATCACCAAATAGCAAAAATATCTTTTGTCTTGGTACAAATAATTAGTAAAACATCAAATTTTGTGATTATCTTTTTATGATAAACATCCTAAAATAAACACGGGTTGTTTCAAGTTTATAGGAAAAAAGATTTTATAATTTCTTATAATTTTTTTGTACTTGTCTTAATGATTCAAAAACCGAGATTGGAAATAAAAGTTAATGTTTAACAACTTTGCATCAATCAAATAACTATATGTTAAATACTTTGTGGCAAAGGCACCTGAGCTCAGGGTGTTCCCGTCAATCTACACTTTTTGTGAAATAATTATATGTTAACTACAATAAATGTTTAACTACGATAAATGTTATACATAAAATAGATTGTGGTAGATCGAATTGCGTGACTCGTGAAAAGTTTAGATTATTTACTTTTAGAATTAAAACATCTCAATTTAACCACTCCACTTACATTAACCTTTGTCAGCATATACACTCTTATGCTCATACATGCTTTTGTTGTAATTTACTACATAATTCTGTCACCTGACTCACAAATAATATTTCATAAATGTCTCCAATGACATCCATGCAATACTACAATTCTTCAGTCTCCTTAACTAACTCCACTTTAGTACCCACAACTTTAGGGGACCCAATTTTTTTTCTTTGTATAGGTTAGATGTTTTTAACTGTTCTAATTGAGGTCATGTTATGGGTTTTGCTTCAGCGATTTAAAATCAAATAACATTTTCTTATCTTCCTAACCTATCTAAAAGAAAAACAATATATAAAAAATCAAACCATTAGCAATATCTTCAAAAAGGGGGTTGCACATGCGGGTAGCTGGTTAAAGAAGGGTACAAAATACTTCAAAGTTACATAAATAAAATTGGCAAAGTATTTTTTTTTATTAAACTCAGTTGTCTATATTACATGTAACATTTAAAATACACATATCCCGAATGCATCCCTGTTATCAAGTGTTGTACAATCTAATGGGTTCGTATAAGAATAAAAAGTTTAAAATTTACAATGCCATTTCCATTAGAAGCTCATCAAAGGTACAAATATCAATTAGGCTACAAATCCATCATTCCTTAAAACATGTCTGCAAACTCATTGACCATCGATGGGTTTTTATCTCATGCAATTTTCTTCTCTTCGGAATTTTTAACCTTCATTGCATACTTACCAGACTTTTGTACTATAACCTGGCCATCTTGGCTAACACGCCTAACAGAAAACTCCAATAGTTTTCAAACTATTCCATCAAGAGTTGCAATGATGTCATCATTCTCTCTCACTTACCGCTGTTTATGAGCAGTAGTGTCAACTTTCAAATAAGTAAACATTAATCGATGAGACCGGCAGGCGCTTATACTTCTGACTTCAAACTTTTCATTTGTAGTTATTGCAGTTTAGACAAAAGATAAAAGTAAGAACTCAATTATGTTACATTTTATGCTCACATAGAAATACGTTTATTTAAATCATGTAAGAATAAGTAGCTAGCACCTACCAATTGCTTGTTCAGTTTTGCTTCATTTACAATCAAAAGGGTTGGAATAAGTAGCTACCAATCCCTTTTCTCATGTAAAATCAAAATTCCAGGACTTGTTACCCTTTTTTGAACCGTTACCTATAATCTAAATGCATATCTTTTTACAAAGCTATTTGAAATGGTGAAAGCACATTGAATCGTTACGTTAACCAAAATGTTTAACTCATTGACGTAAATGAAAACTATTTCAACTGAGTTCAAAAAGCTGATAAACTTAAAAAATAGCAGATCTATGAATCAAACATCCCAAAAGTCTCGTTAGATTAAACTGATATATTACTTTGGCAAAATAGTACGCATATTTTGATTGTGAAATTTCACTTAATCATTAGAAATTTAACCTCTGAAGGATCTGATCCACCATCGACTAAAATACTTTAGTATGTAATAAAAATACTTTATATATTACGTGAATGCCGTTACTCGCAACCCTCTAATCTAATCGATATTGAGCAATAGATATGAAATTTACAATAATGTATGGTCATACCTTAAAATGACCATGAGATTTGCTGGTGTTTTTCTTCATATTTTAATGGCACTTTGTCAAAAATGAAAACAACTACTGATGGTAAGGCATAAAAAAATGGAACTACAATGCACAAATTAATAACATACCTCTTGTAATGTTAAAAAAAATAACATACCTCTTGTGCATTGTCTTCCAGTGTTGTTATCTCACTAAAATTAATCAATCTCTGTCTTTGGACGCACCAAATTAAGACTAATGGGGCATTTTAGCTTCCGTTTCACTTTCCGATTCGCCACTTTGTGCTTTTGCATTGTGTAACCATTGATGCAGATTGCTCTTACCCTTAAGAGCTGATTTTTAGCCTCTTTTAATTTTGCTACCTCTTGTTTATAATCATGATAACATTTCTGGCGCCATTGTGACATTCGTGGAGAGTTTGACATCATTTTTCAGAAGTTTCTGAACTAATTCAAAGATTCAAGTGAGCTTCCGAAGATTCCATTAGGTCTGCTTTTAATCTGATTTGCATATAAAGTAATCAAAAGCAGAACTTGTTTGTTCAAACAGTTAGAACAGGCTATTGCAACTGCAAGGTGCCAATAATCAGTTTCAGAAAACATCCAAACACCCCTAAATAACCGTAAAAGACACTGTATTGAAACGTAGTGATACATACCAGTTTTTCTCTTGTTTAAGCCATGTATTCTCAGTCATAACCATTGGAGGCCACACAATCAACCTATAGTTCGCTACATCAGATCCAACATCTTCTTTAGTTTTTGCCCCAGGAAGTAGATGGTTTCTTGGCCTTGAATGCCATTCCTTCAGCAATAATTGATTACTTAGCTTTAGGGCGAGCTGGCGCGATTATTTTGTAGGTCCTCGTAGACGCCTATGACAATAACAAATTGTTAATAATTAGTACAATTGAAAGTGTTAGTTGTATACTGCATCCAATATATTCATATACATAGAAGCTCATAACCTAACACACCTTGAGACGTCGAATGTGGCTGGAGGTTGCTCCTATGCAAGACGGAATTTCTCTTTTCCAAGACGTCAGTAACATGTACTACAACAGCAACTCATTGTCGTCAGTGTGTTATAAACAACCATTTGTATTGTGTATGCGATAACCAAGTAACGGAACCACAAATAAGCACACATACCTTCATTCACAAATGGATTTGATTCATTACTGGCAACAACAGTTTCTTACATAAATCTCGACAACCCCGAATATAAAACTTGTTTTGAGGTTCATAAACAGATGATATTACATAAGCCAACATCCCATGTCAAATTTAAAGGATGTCATTTACCTATACCGTACTAAACTTGATACACATTATGAACATTTTTGCAATCATATATAACCTATTTAAACTATGATCCTAATAAACAGTAGGAATTACTACATACCAATGAATTTACGATGCAAGCAAGCTTGACACCAGCAAGTTAAGCGGCATGCAGACATCCGCACGCTAAGCTGCAAGCAACCATCATCAAGTTAATCATTTTTTTTTGTTATGAGCTTATAATCGTCAACTCATGTCTTGTAAGTAAGCCATAAGGTAAACCACACAACCTCGTAAGCCGGAAAATGTAAGCTTCTGAGGTTTTCGAAAAATATTAAAAACTTAAAACTTTTTTCAGATACACAATTGAAAGTCATTGAACCTTCTCAAAGTCTTTCAATATTGGTTGAAAATCTTTTGCAAGTTTAGCATCTTTTTTTTTCTAGTATGCACGAAAGAAGGAAAAAAAGCACAAATCAAATCACCAAAGGAAGATAACAAAGATTAGTGTTACGATTTCTAACTGCAACTAAAACTCTAAATTACCATAATAATCATAATACTTACGATTTCAAACGCTAAGCTACAAAAAACAACAAAAACTATTCAAAGCTTCCTGCAAAATCAAATGATAAGTAACCCAAATTAAAAATTTGTTCTAACATTCAATATATAATAACAAAAATATTAACCAATTATATTCAATTTCAAAAACAAACTGGAAAAGTTGATTCAATATTTCCTACAAATCAAATGATATAATAAAAAAAAAAATTAGAATTAGTTATCACATTCAAAATAAATGTTTACTCTTATGGATACGAACATGTGAAGAAGATGGAGAAACTACAGTAGATCTAACAAAAAACAATTTTGAGTTATTCACAGAAAACCTACCCGATGTTGTTGATGATGATGAACTGGTAATTTGATCTAATCAAAATGAATATATCTTTAAAGAATCAAATTTAACCACCATGCGATTTTTTGATGATGATATTGATAGCTGATGAAGTTTAGGTATGTGACTTTTGCAAAGCCCGGCTAGACTTGGTGAAGGTTGTAGTCGACCGAAAATTTAGAGGCTTCCATGAGAAGCTTTGACTAAAATATATAATCTCCTTAATTAATGGTTTAATTCAAATTAGTAGATGAAATGACCAAATTAGACACTCTAGAATTTCAGCATTACTTTTTTAGAGGGACATAATTGACTTTTTCATACTCTGCTTTATTAGAATATAATATAGATATAGATTTATCTCAACAATGATAAACCTAAATCACCCTAATTAATGGCAACAACCCTAATTCTTCATTCGTTTTTTTTTCTTTTTTTTTTTTTTTATCTCATCACACTTTTTTGATGTAGGAATGGAAGCTAAAATCGACATGTTGGATCACTCTGCTCATGACATCACATAAAACACTAATGTTTTCTTTTGATCTTATCAAGAATTTTCGAAAATTAAAGGTTCATGTTTTTAGGTATAAAACACGATATGCAGTTGGTTTGATTTTTTGTAGGTTACATGGCAGTTCACCAAATCACCGTGTTCCATTGTAAATCATGAGGTAAATGATAATTCACTATTAGGTTTGATTTTTTATGTAGGTTACTTGGCAGTTCACGAAATCACCGTGTTCGATTGTAAATCATGAGGTATATGATAATTGTGCTATTATTGATGGTACTGTAATTGTTGTTAGGGTTTACGCTTTGTATTTGACGGTTTTGATTTGTAAAGTGTTGTCAACTGTGCTATTACTAATGGTACTGTAATTGTTGTTAGGGTTTAAGCTTTGTATTTGATGGTTTTGATTTGTAAAGTGTTGTTAACCGTGTGTTTGATTTGTTTTTTCAATGTGATTTACGTTATAACTTTTATGCATAATGGTCATATATAAACGATCCATCTACCAGTGTCTCTATTCTTCTTTATTATGTTACATATTATTATTGTTACAATGGCAGCAAATTCTCCAACAATGCTACATGTAAGTCTGTTATCATGTGTTTTTGTCATATGTAAGTGTGTTATCAACAATGGCAGCTAATGGGTGAGGAAAATAATATTGGCTACGATCATATGGTTCCAATCAAATACCCCTAACATCAAGTGTAACAATTGATGATTTAGTTATTGTCTTTGATTGTATTAACGCTAAAGATTGATCATATGGTGCATTAAACAATACTCCTTGCTTGCTTCCTTATTCGATATCCAAGGTTTCTGATAAACAAGTTCTTTCAGTACTAACATAGTTCGCATGTTACAAAGATCTATGTTTTTCTGCCTGTATGATTAACAAGTGTAGATGATGTCAAAAGAGTTTGGGAGGTATGCAAATCAAATCCACGTCTGGAAGACTGCATGACTGCTATTGATGCATGGGGGCTGAAGAAGCATTCACTCATACCATCCATTAGTATAAACAAGAAAAAATCTGCTCCAAAATTATCGGTGTGTTCTTTTATTTATGCTATAGTTATTATTTAATATTATTTTTAATAAGGCTTAATGATCATGATCTACAAAAACACATGCAGGTTGCTAATAAAATTCTTTTGGATGATCTACAAAAACACAGCCAGGTGATACCTCAAGAGCTTCACCCCCGGCAAATTGAAGCTTTGCTAAAGTTGAGAAAGAAGAGGGAGAGTTATCACCTAATGTTTATTTTGATTGGGCTAATTTGGCCAGGAGCTGATAGTGTAACTTTTAATAATGTCAAACAATGAAAACCATATAGCAATGGAGATGATAATGTTTCACCAAAAAGATTAGATTCAAGGAAAGTAATTATGGTAAATGGTGGTATTTTACCCAAAGAAGATGGATCAAGAGTAGAAAAAAGATGTTAAGAACACAGGTATTGGGGATAAAGCGTCAGTAGTTGGTGTTGTAAATGATAATGTTCTTCCCAGAAGTAGCACGGAATTATCCGGTAAGTATTCTTGACATCTATCATGTGTCAAACTATGACTTTACAATCATATGCTATTGTTGAGCCAGTTTTGTGGATTTTCTTAAAGGGGCGTGATGCAACTCCTTCTAGACCACGTAATGTTCATGATGATGGCAATGAAGCTAAATCAAACATTGATGAAGTTCCATCATCTCAAGTTTAAATATAACATGTAGCCATTTCTTTTAAGCCTTACAATGAATGATCTCTCTCTCTCTTTTTTTTTTTTTTTTTTTTTTTTTTTTTTTTTTTTTTTTTTTTTAATTTTAAAGCAAGGTGATACCTCAAGAACTCAACCCCCAGCAAATGGAAGCTTTGCTACACTTGAGAAAGAAGAGGGATAGTTATCACCTAATGCTTATTTTGATTGGGTTGATTTAGCTGCATATAGTGATCATAATGGGTCAAACGCTAAAGCAAAACATAGCATGGAGATTGATACATATGCCGATGACGAGGACACTGAAAATGTTCCAGAAGGTGGTGATGATATGTCAGGCAGTGTCCGCTGCTGATGAATTCTCAAGTGAAGATCATGAAGAAGGAAACTGTGATGATCTTGATGGTAAAGCAGAAAGAGAAAAAGAGGCCGATCGAGGGGATAGAGGATGCAAACTGTATTGGTGTTGACGACACATCTTCAGATCATATTTTGCTAAGTGCAAATGATACAATTAATACCTTAGGCATCATGCTATTAGAAACATAATATGTTACATATAGTAAAGTGTTGTATCAAAACATGGTCCCTCTTAAGCAAACCATGACATTTTTTATTTCCAGCTTATCTAAAATTTTTTCTTCAGAGATACTCATCACTTGAAAAGAAAACAGAATAAAAATTTATCAATGAACAATGGCAAATTAGTAAGCAATATTGTGGCAGTACTATTCTTATAGGGTTGTTTTTCTGTGGATAGTTTCTGTTGTGTGATCGCCGGTGAGTGCTGTAATTTATTATTCGTTGGAGTTTGTAGGTTTAAATTAATTGTATATTGATGTTTTTGCTTTTGAAAGAATTGTCCTAGAGCTTATCATGCATCTTGCTTTAACCGTGATGAAGCTTTGTTCAATCTAAGGGTCATTTGAATTGTGGTTAGTGGGTTCTCTATTTGTCTTGCTTTTTCTTTTGTATAGCAATTACTATTGTGTTTGTGGTAGTTTGGTTTGTTCTTTTATGAGGTTAGTTATACGAACCGGATATATTAGATTATTGTTCTTTACAAGTTATATTAAAATATCCACATGATCACTTTTTGTTTTGTGTTTTTTGATTTATGCAGAGAGTATGAGTCATTGATGAATCACGACAATATGCTCTAATGAGCATATATGGAGACATTAATCAGTTTTTACTTTATTAATGCTTTTGTTGGCAGCTGCACCTACGGCAACGGGGTTCAGACCGAGGAAGGTATAACTATTATAAGACTGAAAAACTTAAGACTCAAAATGATAACTATTTTATTGGTAAATGTGGATTGGGTTGATTGGGTTGAGTAATAGGCCAACAGGATTCCTGGCAATTTTTTTGTTCCGTTTGTCAACTATTTTGATGCTTATTAAAGTACGTGCGTCTACAGTCTTGACCAATATCAAAGTACGTGCCTCTACAGGTATGAATGAAACATTGTGGAGTTTACCTAATCAATTGTGTCAAGAAAATAAACGATCACCAGCATCAGTAAGTAATGACGTTACCTTTACATTTGAATATTATTAAGTTATCCATTGTCGTTGACATTGACTTATCCCGGTGCGTGATGATTTGCTTACGGATAACGTGCATACACAATCAGTGAAGGCGCACATGCTACTTTATATGTTCACACAAACGCCCAAGTACTTACGAGGTGAATATTGGATATTTACCTTCTTTTTAAACATCATACATTGATACATACTACAGACCACCTAATATTAATGTACCAGATTACCTATTTACATATAAATATAAAGTAAACACGTTATTTTGATGTGTAAATAGGTTATGTGTTACGTTTATTTTGACTATACTGGATTCTATAACTGTGTCATTTTTAAACTGTCGTTGGTATAGTTTAAACGGCATCTTATTGTCTGACGGGCTAATTACGCGGTATTGCGCAAATAATACCCATACTCCCAACTATATCTTGAAAGGGCCTTTATCATTATGTATGTTCTAGCCACTTTGTGAAACCTATACTAATATTTGATTGAACGTATTATGAGTTCTTCAACTATGGTTTATATTTTTTCACGGGAAAAGGTGACAAAATCACATACGTTCAAGTAGCGGTGTATGGCTTCAGCAAGAAAGAAGGTCTCCTCTCATTACCTCAAAAGGAGGATGGAATGGAGATGATCAAACCATACAGCAGCAAAACCGGGCCAATTATCGACACTGATCTCAGGGAATGGGTAAACAAGGCTTATGAACGCATTGTCTCACTCGTGACAACACACAGACAAAATTTCTCAGATTTCTGAGCTTTTGCTCCAAAAATAAGTCCTCCACCAAGACGATTTGATTAAAGTCTTGGGTGCACGCCCATTTAAAGCGGCCGAAATGAACAATTTTGCCAGATTTAAGCTAGGATTCGCGAATGAAGATGCAAAAACTGGAATAACTGAAGTGGGTAGCCCAAATGACGAGAATGAGTCGCCACCCCTCGAGCCAGAAGTAGTCCCTGTGTCGAAGCTGCTCAACACAACAGAGGTAAGAAAGAGTTTAATTTCAAGAACAAAATTCCTCCCCATTTGGGTTTTGAATTCTTTTACACTCTGTTCTCGAGTTTAAATTTTAAAGAATGGAAGGGGGTGGAATGGAAGGGCAAATTAAGGGATGATGGAAAGGGCAAAGGTAAGGGATGACATTGTGAAGAAAGTGGTATTTAACTTTGTGTTCTTGAGTTTGTATTTTAAGTAAAAAAGGAAAGAACATGGATAATAAAAAAAATTGCAAATTTACCCTTGAAGAGTTGGCCAATTTGGATCAGCTAAAAAATTCGCTCCAAGATCCAAGAGGTTCGCTGACTGGGGTTCAGTTTGGGTTTATGTTGATCCAAGTCAGGTTGCACTTGTCATAGGGTCAGTCCCTCACAAACCCAACACTCATGTATTTACTGAAAATACATTTAGCTGAAAATGCATTCTCTGAAACATATCAGCTCCTCTATAAACCCAGTTAAAAATTGGGTTTTCAATTACTCACATTTGGAGTCAGTTACTCTCGGGTTTAGAGTAAACTTTGGTTTTCAGTCATCCTAAGGTTGAGTGACCACCATCATCTCCTTGATTCGATACTGCTTTACTCTGAGTTGCAAAAACTCAGCCCGAGAACTACCATAACCACTGATCTCTACTACCCCCTGAGTCACAAACATCTTTCAGACCGATAAGCATATATACTCTGATCATATCTACTTACTGATTCACACCCACATTCCCTGATTTAAAAACTCATCAGACACCCACATTACCACTTCCTGATTTACAAACATCAGTCAACTGTTCAGGGGCTCACGTTAATAACCATGCAATCGGGTACAATATTTGTGGATGCTACCTACCGAATGACATATTCTTTTCGGTATAGCTCGAGAGGCCGGGTCATTTTCTCATGATCCTTTTACACATGACAGCCGTGCAAGCACAGGAAGTAGAGGTATTTGACACACCAGTTGCCAGTATATTTTCCACGTTAATTTTATTTCAGCTTGGTTCATTCTTGGAAAACTTGCAGGCCCGCCTCTCGAGTATGTATCTATGGGTAACTATGATCGCATTTGTCGTTATTGTGGGGTTGTCTCTCAAGTATCTATAAAGTCTATTTTATATCATTCTCATCATAGACAAAATCTATGTTTTGCTAATTTGATGGATTTAATGTTAGGATCGTCATTTTCTTTAGTTGTTTGATTATGTTGCGAGCAATGTTTATTCAAGCAAGCTATCTTGAATCATCTATATTCAGTACATATATAAACTCACACTATTTGTAACTTTTTTTATCCATTATTTTATTTCTTTAACGAAAGCACTTCTAGATGTCATTTTGATATTGTGCCTTAAACTAATGATGTACACTCCTATATGAATTGAATGAAGTGCTTCCTTTCTAACCAGAACAACCTTATCTCAGTTTTTTTTATCACTTTTTAACTAAACATTATATATCCATGTTGTTAATAGAGAATTTGAGGTGCTATCTTTTTGTGGCTTTCACAAGTGACTTTGACAAAACATGTTCATCCTTCACATCTTGGCGATTCTTTGTGCAATGATATATATAACTTTGATTATGCTTAACATACATATTTAAAACAACTAACTAGAAGTGGAAATTGCTTATTAGGGAGGATAGAGTAATGGGCTGGGTAAACCGGGTCAATCTCTTTTCTTTTATATGAAATCTACAAATAATTAATGTTTTAAGTCTCATTATAAGCAATGTTTTACAAGGATGGTCTAACTTGATGTAGAGAATAAGTAAATGTTTTTTTATACTTGACTCTATATGTTGATATACAAGATTAGTAGGTTTTTATTTCTTGATATACTTGAATGAATCATGAAATGAATGAAAATGAATAATCTTTTATGCGTTTTCCAATAGGTTGGTGAACTAATTGGAGGATTTGACAAGGTTTGGGAAGCATAAAAGATTTATTGTCGTCAAGTATGTAATGTGCAGAGACAAAAAAAANAAAAAAAAAAAAAAAAAGCCTTCCAAGCCATATCAAATGCTTTGCAACCATCGAATACCTATTACGGAGTAATATTTTGTTTATACTTAACCAAAATAAAATTATTGTTCTAAGTAAGGTTTGGATTTGTTAAAATGGCATCTTTAGTCTTAATCTAATGAAATTGTCAAGGTATTTGATGTATAAGTTGTCGGATTCAATGAGAACCATTGAAGGTGATATCCCAAGGAGGGTGTTTGAGCACCACAGTGGAACCACCCAATGCTTAGTAATTATGTATATCATTAAGTTAACTAAACTTTTAATGTTTGCTTCAAGATAATTGAAATTGATTTTCCAAAATCTCTTAAGAATTTTATGATTCGTTCTTAATGCAATCAATAAATAATCTGGTATGTTTATAACTTATTTTCGGTAACTTAAGTTTTTCGACGATATTCAAAAGGCTCGCACACCATACGGGCTGCCTAGGCTTTGATACATTGTTCTTTCGTTAACTTATTATATTACACCTATAGATATTGCAAACGCTCTAAATATTTATAATGTATTTCACATATCTATTGTTTGTAAAAAAAAATACACTTAAATATTGGAAGAAAATTAACACTTATGTAGTTATATATGTCTATGGAAAAAAAATCATGAATTAAATGTGTTTGTTTAAGATGAGGGGGCCCACAATTATGGTAATGAATGATAGAAAATGCTCCATACTCCATATACCTCAAAAGGGTAAGATATGAATCTTTCATACAAAGGGGCCCACCATTACTATCAAAATCATTTCTATTGTTATTGATGGCGGCACACCAATACGCACCCTCACTTTCACTTAAAATTTATAGCAACAATAAATAAAAATGATGTGCTTACAAATATTAACCCATTAATTGACAACATCAAAATTAAAATTAACTTCCTTAAAAATAAATACACAACCGTAAANAAAAAAAAACACATAATCTACGTTAACTAAAATCATCCAAATTATAATTACAAGTCATGCCCGCCCATCGGGCGGGCTTTGAAGTCCAGTATATATATATATATATATATATATATATATAAACCTTCCACAACCCTCTCGTCCACTTGAAAACTTGATTAATTTCATCCGAAATGATCAAGAAATTTTAATTGACGAAATGTCAAGTAAAAGTGTCAAGTAATTCCTTTCGTGTGAATACTCTCCAACGTATTTTTGATTAAATATAAATCTAATATATATTTATAAATATTTTCTTGTTCTTTCCAGAAACCAAAACCGCAAAAAATAAAATTTTGGAGGGCGGCCCCCTTAATTTTAAGGGGACCGGCAGCCAAAATAAGGGCGGCCCCCTTAATGTTTAAGGGGGCCGGCCATCTGATACTTCCAAAACGTTTTCCCTCTTATTTCTTTTGCCAAACACTCCACTTTCTCAACACCACCACCTACTGCTGCTGCTGTGACGAAAAATAAACCCCAAAACCTCAAAAACCAACTTCTAAATCACATAATTCGGGCTAATTCGCAAAGGGCAAATTCATCTAACACGATTACCATTACATATTGTAAGTTTTTCATAACACATTTCATCTAATTCCATCTAATTTGGTCAAAATCAAGATTATGCATGTTTTAATAATTTTTTCAAATTCATAATTACTTTCGAATTGAGTCTAGGATTTCCATAACTAAATGCTTCCCTTAGGATTAGGATGCATAATTAACAACCTTAGGATTAGGATGCATAATTAACACTAGAAACTAATAATTACAAAACATCTTGTCGAAAATTTTTGAAAAATTTCATACACTCCTTTTCAAAATTTTTCGTAAACACATTGTTGAATAATGCTATAAAAACTTGTTAAAACTAATCATATTATGTTTTCATAACTTGTAAAACATGAAACTACATTTTTCGACTAAGTAAAAATAGTTTTGTATACGATAAGAGGGTGTTTGGATTATGTCCAAATAATGTCGAAATTAAGTCTTTGTAATTTTTATAAAACTTTGTCAAATTTATAAACCTAAAACTAGCAATTCGGAGTTGTCAAGATATATAATTCTCATATATATATATATATATTGACATGCTAGTAGCATAAGTGTCTAGTTAAGGAAGCGTTTGGTTTAGTAAGAAAAATGGTATTTTTGAGTCAAAATATAAACCATCTTTTTCGAAAACAAATCACATGCATAAGAAACTCATAAGAAATGACTAGTTTTACAACCTAATGTAAATCTAGTGAATTTCATGATATATTAAGATGTTTAAAGGGGCGTTTGGATTAGTCCATAACTACTTGCTAAACATCATAAAATATATCTAGAACGAGTTAAAAATAAAAATAAGGAACATAGTAAACTACGTCTTAGGATTAAAGTCTTAGAGTCGAAGTATGTTTACGTTCCAACATACGTCTTAACAATATATACATCTTTATTTTTCTTTATATTTATTTTGGTCTTGTGGTATTGTTGTTGTGTTTAGGAGAAAATGCCAAAAGCGACTACCAAAGATATCTCCCAAACCAAAAATTATATTCCTAAAGTTTCCCAACTCCCTACTACATCTCCTTCCATTGGACGTCTTTATCGTCAAATTGAGGATAGAAACGTTCATGAGGGACGTGTAGTAGATCGTGCTTATTCTCAATCCGACTTCATCGATCGCTTGTTCACAAGCATCAACTTCAATTGTCTCTACGAAATCAATGAACCCATTGTCCCTTGTTTTATAGTCGACTTCTATAGCTAAGTCACGGTTCAAACCAATGATCTTGGTTTCATCACCATCTCCTTCATGATCCAACACGAATTCATTACCTTAACTCTTGACCAATTCGGTCAAATCCTCCGAATTCCTTTTAGAGGTCAATCCATTTTCACAAACGAATGGGACCTCGAATCTCTTCATCGTTGTCGTCCTACCTTCGGTCCATATCTTTCCGACATTCCTCATCCCGACGAAATTCATCAAATTCTTGTGTTGGAGCGTGCTACTACCACCCGCAAAATCAAATCAAAAAATGTCGAAATCTCTTCAAATCAAATTCTCCTCAAAGAATTAGGCCCCAACATGAAGCGTTGGGAAGAACTCATTCGAGAGAATGGGTTCGGTACCGGGGGACACCGAGACCATCTCCCGGCGTGCCTTGCTCACATGTTGTATTGTATCGTTGTTGAGCAACCATACAATTTGGCCTACTTCTTTATCAAGTGGATTGAGTGTGCTAGAAAAACTCCAAAAGCCAATCTCCCATATGGAATGTTCCTCACCCGTCTCTATCGTCATGTTATCGAGCACTACCCCGATCTTGACGATAGCATCTATGAGTCCATCTATCCCACCTTACATTCTCTTGCTCTAAAACAAACTTGACGAACTCGAAGTGACAAGGGAAAATCTCGTCGCCATAGTTTTTACGGTTCATCTTCTTGACAAGACGATGACGATGATGAGGAAAACACCCATGGTAATAAAAGAAAATGTTTAAATCATACTAAATATATGAATTCAAATTTTTAACCAAAATCAGTTAGTTTTTCACCAAATTAACTTTCCCCACTAAAAGACAGATTTTCTGGCCGTTACAGCTGGGCGGCCCCCTTAAAATTAAGGGGACCGGCCATGAATTAAGGGGGCCGGCCACGCTCCTCTGTCAGAATCTGTCAGAAATTTTCTCCTATAAATACCACCTCAAACCTGGTATTTTTCTCACCTTTTGCACGAAAATTTTCAGATCTAAATCTCTCTAAACATCTTCTAAAACCCTTTGATCATTAGATTATTAATCCTTGTTTCAAGTGATTCAATCACTCCTCATCCATCCTCTTCCAAAGTGCAAAAGAAGAATACTCCTTCAACAACAAAGTTCAAGAAGTATTGTAGAGTAGTTGTGCATATTGTGTATATTATTTGTGAAGTTGTGTTGTGCTTGTAATAAGTAGTTTAGGAGAAGTAGAAGTTGTGTAGGGTGAAGAAGTTGTGTAGTAGTGAAGTGGTGTGAAGTAGTGAAGAAGGTGTGGTGTGCATAAGTAGTGTAGAAGTTGTGAAGAAGTCGTGAGATTGGTTCTAGCTAGGATTAGAACCCGACATCTAGCTTTGTGTCATTAAGCCGGTGTAAGCGAGACTCCTCCCAAACTAACCAGCTAACCAGGTGTGGTCAACTAAGTCAAATGAGGGAGAGAGAGATCAATTTATGATCCGTTGAAAGCACAGTTTTCTCACGGGTCGTTAAGTCCCAACGAGATTGAAATTGTGTTTGGAAAACGTTTTGGGAATGAGTGATTGGGAAAAGTAACCAGATTAAGAATGATTATTTGGAGTTGATTACACTAAGAAAATGATAATTAACAAAATTCTACACTACAGGGAAACAGAATTAGGCTTGGGGAAAACCTAATACAAGCAGACTAATCACGTAACTGGAAAAAGGTTAAATATGAACAAATAAAAACTAGAAGGGGTGAAAATGAAACTTTTACAAACTTAAAATTAAAAGAAAATTAAATTAAAAAGAAATTTTTTTTGATTATTTTAATATTAAAATATTAATTAATTAATTAAAACTATTTAAAAAGTTAATTAAAACTAATTTATAACAAATCTAAAAAGGATTAAGATTACAAAATTACACTAAAAATTTGCAAAATTAATTTCTAAAAATATAAAATGACTAAAAAGAAATATAAAAATTGAAAATAAATATTTTTGTCTTTTTGTGGATCTTTTATCAATTAATTACCAAACTATTATATAAAGGTTATTTAAACTAGATTAAATAAGAAAAATAGAAAATGAAAAGAGAAAATGACAAATCCAATTTTTACAGAATCTAAAATAATGTTTACAAGCTAGGAAAATTATAAAAATGGATCTGAGATTAAATTTAAACAATTAAACTATTTTCTTTTTGGTTTTTTAATTAAAATTGTTTTAAATAAAATTAAACCTAGAAATTACCAAATTAACAGTAGAAATTATGGGAAAATTACCAGAAGTGCTAAATATTATTTAGAACTTAGGAAAAATAAAAAAGGTACTACTGTTTAACAAAAATAATTAAGACTATTTAATTTACTAGTTTTAACTAATTATTAATTAAACTAATATTAATTCTAATAATTACTAAATGAAAAGGGAAAATTCTAAGAAAATTTATACAAATTCTTTAAGATACTAGGAATTTAAGAAAATTAAGAAAACAGGTAAGTACTTAATAAAAATTTAAAAAGGAAAATAAAAATCTAAATTATATTAAATAGAAACTATCACTTTTATTAAAAAGTGATTATTTTTGAAAATTTCTTTTTGAAACTTGTTTATACACTGAAAATGGACAACAATTGTGAAAACAAAACTTTTGGTTCTTAAAAATAAGCACTATGGAATGCTTAATGGCTTATCAGTTTGACTTTTGGTCAAACAAGCTTGCAAAAGCTTGTAATAAACAACACAGTGAACACAAATGATAAAATAAGTTACAAACCACTTAAAGGAACAACCGAGGTGCTTAGACGACAAAGGAGTTTGCATTAAGAAGTTCGAGGTGGCTTCAAATCCATTGGGAAGACGTTGAAGAATATCTTCGGGAAGAAAAAGAGACGATGGAGATTTGTTTATGCTAGTTGAAAAATTTTTATTATGTGATATTTGAACTTAGATATTTATGTGCTATTTGTCCGATTTATATTCGGAAGTACTTGGAATTTTCTTGGATAATTGCTTGGATGCTAGCTTCGGATGATAACTTGCTTAATTATGTTTAATATATGCTTATGATTGCATGTTTTATCACTTAATCTATATATATGCTTGCATGTTTAGTTCTTGTTTATATATATATTCACATGTATGCTTCCTAATAAACCAAAACCAATGTGAAATGTCCAAATAGAGCTTGCTGCAAACACAAAACATAAAATAACACTTTTCCAGAAAAATTTTGAAATTTTTTGATTTCTGGGTCGTCAGATGGGCGGCCCCCTTATTTCATAAGGGGCGGCCCCCTTAAATTTAAGGGGACCGGCCTGTATTTAAGGGGGCCAGCCACCCATACAGTAATTTTTACTGTTTTCTATTGTATCTTGTGACTCTTTTTGCTAGTCTCAGCTACCATTTCCCTTTAAAACTAAACTGATTTTGGAATCTAACCATCTATTTTCAAATTAATTCCATTTCTAAACATGTTTCCATACTATATAATCCCCATGCATGTTTAATTCACACTCCATCATCCTCAACCATCATCAAACCTCATCCTTCCACCATGTCATCACCAAGAACCACCAACTCAAACAATGCCAAGAAACAAAAATTGTCATTATCCAACCAAAACAACTCTTCATTGATCTCACAAATGAAGACAACACCACTCCATCACCACCACCTCAATGCTCATCTCCTAGTGCACCAAATGCTCCTTCCAAAACACCATCAACAAATGGAACCTCCACCTCTTCCATACCATCAACATCATCCATAAATGACTACATAAACACTCATTTATCTCCTCCACCAAGAGTTCCACCACCACAACCCACCATTGAAAACACATCCCTTGATATCACTCTTTCATTATCACCATTGACACCTCTTGATGCACACTTCTCATCATCCCCTATCAATCCACCAACCTTTAACCCCGTCCCATGGAGCTTACTTGAAGCTCATGGTGACACTTGCCTATGTTGCATCCACAACCGAACTATTGTGTTTGGACTAAGAGATGAGATACACTACATGTTTTCACACATTGAAAACATGTTGCATCACCTACAAACTACCACCACTACAATTCCACCACCACAAACAACAAACACACCTCCACCACCACCATCAACAAGCACTCCTCCACCATCACCATCTCCAAACATGCTTGGTATTTTGCAAATAAAATTGTTTAAACCATTTTGGATGGCAAGCTCTAGGAGGACTTTCATATTAGAGCTTTGGTTTATTTATGCTTGTAAGCCTTCAAGGCTTTTGTTATTTGCACTACTTGTTTCATCATTTAGTTTGTTGATGTAATGTTTGTTGTAATCCTTTGATTTTAGCAATGATTATGGTTATGTTTAGTTTCTCTTCTTGCATGCTATATATATATATATATATATATATATATATATATATATATATATATATATATATATATATATATATATATATATATATATATATATATATATATATATATATATATATATATATATATATATATATATATATATATATATGTTGCTTGTCCACTAAATATTTTTTGCAAGAATTCCATATCTCGATTACTTATGACCTCAAAACGAGGGGGAGTATACGTCAAGGGGGAGCTCCAAAATTAATCGGGATAACCTTTTTGATGCTAACAAAAAGGGGGAGAATTGATATAAACACACGAAATACTTGTATATATAATAATTTTCGTTGTAATGAGTTTAGATTTTGTAATCATCAAAAAAGGGAAGATTGTTGACATAAATAATGCATAAAAACGTTATTTATATTTTTCGATATCTCTACGTTTTGACGATCACAAAATGTAAAATCATTAAACGTAAGATTACTACGTAAACAAGTATTAAGCTAGTTTATATCATTATATCCAACTTAATCACTTA